>VXAC01005119.1:384738-453385 GCA_013399225.1 Rhipidura dahli | reverse complement strand
TTTTTTTTTTTTTTTGATAGAGGGTGAGAACCCTTGACCTGTAGTTTGCAAAGCTGCTTAAAGAAAAAAAAAGAACAAAAACAATCCCCTGCTCCATACCTCCGGAGAGTGATACCATAATTTTCTATTAAATTATAACATGATAAAACTGGAAATTTTGGGTTGTCAACTTCCCAGGCAACTTTACTGACAGAACTGTTATACCACTTTTCATAGCATAGTTTCACAGTATTATTCTCAGACGTTATCAGTCATGAGCATGTTCTGTGCACAAGCATTCACAAAGAGTTTTTGCTTGGTTGTGGTTTTTTTTGTTTGTTTGTTTTATTTTGGGTTGGGGGAGGAGAGTTATTTGTTTTTAAATTTGAATTTGAAACATTAAAAATGGGGAAAGTCATTCACTTTTGAGCTAGGAAATTGTAAAAGGAGATGGCTATGGTGGTGATGATATTTCCTATTCACACTGCTGAAATGATTTTATATGAGTCATGGGGTGCTCCTGGGCTTCTGGTAGGTAAACATTTGATCTTATTGAACTGCTACATAATGACAGCACATTAAGTATTGCAGCTTCAGCTGTGCAGCAGCATTTCCCCTCCCTCAGAAATATGGATAATCTCAAAGGAGAGAAAAAGATGGCTTGACATGGCAAAGTTCTTACACCATAGACCAGTTCTACCAATTCCTGAATTTGTAACAGTGGGTATTTTTGCTTTTAGTTGTAAATAGCCTTTGTATTTCTTTGTTTTGTCTTTTCTAGTGCTACATGTTTCATATGTACGTTGGAGTACGTGCAGGTGGAGGCATTGGGGATGAAATAGAAGATCCAGCAGGAGATGAATATGAAATCTATCGGATTATCTTTGATATCACTTTCTTCTTCTTTGTGATTGTCATCCTGCTTGCAATTATTCAAGGTATGCATTGCTAACCCACAGTGGGACTGAAAGCATTATTTAGCAGTACAAATATGTGCTGTGTTAATCACAAACCTAAGATTCAGACAGAACAGCAGGGCAGATCATGAAGGACAGATTCATACAGAAAATCATACCCAGCTGACTTTCATCCATACAGTGCTCTTCTGAGTCTCTTTAAACTCAACAGGCTCTAACTGGATCAATAGAAACAAAATAATTCTTTTTTGCTCTAGGAATATAGATGTCACTGCAGTTTCTGTCTCATCATTGCCCTTTCTAAAAGCCTGCTGCAGAAATCTTGTGGCACAACTTGAAACTGTCCTTCAGTGTAAGCCATCCTACATGAGCTTTCATGGACAAAGTCAGTATTGCTGTCAGTACTCTCCCTGCCAACATCTAATATTCTTGACTATCTAGCAAATCTTCAGATTGGTAATAATGGTGTGAAAATTGGACCATAGTTTCAAGAGGTTAAATCTTTTCTTACATAAAAATTGCTTGTTTCTGTGATTCCTGCTTATTTGAACAATGTCCAAGAGTGAAGAAAGGCGCTTGATATAGAGCAGCTTTAGTATAGCCAGGTTAATGACAGTGGAAAGTTAGCTACCATTAGTTAGCTTTGGAATTTCGGTGAAACTATTTGACTGATAGTGTTTCTCACTGTTGCAATCTGGATAGTGGATACCTTGTTTTGGCATGTCTGGATTTTGGTATTTTTTTTCATGTTTACATTGATTATGTTCATTGTTATTACCTCAAGTACTTAAAACCCTACCTGTTGTCACACTGTACCTTTAAAATCTTGTCAAGAATGCCCAAAAGATCATTTTTTTATTGAAGTTTTCACAAGTTAACAGAAGTATATTCTCAGTTTTGGGAAAAATGATAAATAGTTTTGCTGGATGTGCTCACTGTCATAAATACTGACACCTCATTGCTTTCTGTCAGCTAACAGCTAACTAAGGATAATTTTGACAGCAGTAAGGGTGCTTCCTCACGCACTACAAGAAAATTCAAAGCACAACTTTGAGCTTGTGGTAAATTGTTTCTTACTCTTCCTCAAGCAACAGGTTTTTTTTAAAGGGTTTCAGGTGGGTGAAAAATTTTTTATACCCTGAAGTGGTGTATCTCACACTGTTTCTTTCTTCATTTTGTGAGTGGCTGAAGAATAAGTCCTTGATTGTCAAGCTCTGCTTATGGGACTGTTTATAGTCATTGTGGAGTTAGTCCTTATTTGTATTGGAGTAAGTGAAGGGAAGGCTATATGCAGTTTATACTCTGATCCATAAAGCTTTTGATTCTTTTTCTTTTTTTTCTGTATCTTCCACAAATGACCCCTTACTTTTGTAGAGCTCCAATAGTGGAACCTTGTACTACATGACAACCATCTTGAGAGAGGATGCACGGAGCTCTGGGCCTCTCTGCATCTGCCATGTAACAAATATCTGAACTTTGTTAAATGTAAAGTAGTAATTTTTTCCTATAGTAAGGCCTTAATCACGGTAAACCCACATATATTGTAATGTAGTAAATCAAGATTAGAGGACTGAGAATAAAACCTAAGTCTGATTGTCCCATTTTATAATTCAAAATGGTACTGCCAGCCATTTTACTGGTATTTCTTTGGCTTGCTCATTTTTCTTTATGGTTTTCTTGTCTTTGGAATACATATTGTCTTCTGATATTTCTGCTTGAGATTCTCATTTAATGTTCTTTATCAGTGTTCTGTTATCCCTGGATTTCCAAATATTCCATGTCACAATTCTGTTTTTGAACATTAACTATCATTTTAATTTAAACCCTAGGTTTAATTATTGATGCTTTTGGTGAGTTAAGAGACCAGCAAGAGCAAGTTAAGGAAGACATGGAGGTAAGAACATTCAGTTGCTCAACCATACCTACTTTCAGATTTCATGAATATGTGTTTTCAATCAAAATACAATATAGCTAATGGATAGTTTTTCAAATTAAGAGGAAAATACAGTTCTGTTCATGGTCTGATATCATAAAATGTAAATTATAATGAATTTCATGTCTGTGGCTATTTAAGTCTTTTGGATCTTCAAGCTAGAGGTTTCTAACACGAGGTGTTAACACTGTCATGTTACGTTTCATCTCAGGTGGAATTGTCTTTGGTTAATATATGTGTGAAAGTATCTTGTACTTTTGTGGTTTTCTATTCTGTCATTGAAGTATAAACGTAAGAAGTCAGGAAAATGTTGTAAACCAGCTGTGCTTTGTAATGTGAACTTGGAGCATGTTCAGTTTCAGCTGGACAAGCATTAAGGTGAACATTGCCATGTGTTACAGTAAGTGCTGCTTAACATTAAAAGAGTCAGCTGTGACCATTGTATGCCATTCTGTCACATAATACCTGTTCACTTAGAGCTGGCAAAGATTTATTTTTTTAAACAGTAAGAAGCTATTCTGATGGTAGCTAAGCTTCTATGCAAATGTTTTTGCTGAGGTATCCAGTGTGAATCATTAAAAAAGCCTTTTTGTTCAGTGCGTATTATATATGATGACTTTCCATTTTCAAGAAAATTGTTACTTTTTTGGCCTTTTCTGAAAGCAAGGCAAGTGTAATATGTAGTGTTGAAGTGCTCTGTATTCTTTCTTTTAGACAAAGTGCTTTATCTGTGGGATAGGAAATGACTACTTTGATACAGTGCCTCATGGCTTTGAAACACACACACTACAGGAGCACAACTTGGCCAATTATTTGTGAGTACAGTAAAAATGCACTCCTCACTAACTCTTGACCCTTGCAGCCTCCGCAGGTACTCAATTAACTCTCTTGCATAAGTAACAGTCAACACTGTTTGGCTTTGATGTGCACTTATGCTTTCTGAATGTATATTTCTGTGGCAGTGGCAGCAAGGAATTAACAAATTCCATATCCTGATTTCCAACTTGGTTGTAGCACAAGAAGTTTGTGTGAGCTTGTAGGTGGAAACGAACTTGATATGTGGCTGCAGAGGCCACATAAATTGTAAAATAGAATCGGGTGTGTAAGGTGCAGAGGAGCAGTGTGACCTGGCCTGGAAACTGATGGGAAGAGAGAACAAACAGAGGAGTAAGGCAAAAAAACTTACATTGGACAAAATATTTTGCGTGGGGTGCTGAGGCTGACTGAAAGAACTGGGGACAAAGGGAGGTAGGGGAGCTGTAATGAGGAGCTAGAGACAAAAGGGATCAGCCAAGGGCATCAGGTACACCTTTGGAAAATCCAAGCAGAGTACCAGTGACCACTAAATTCAGTATTTTTGCATCAGGAAATAAAGTGAATTATCAGATCTACAACCAGTGTATCATACTGTTCCTCTCACGCAGGAAAATCCATTGCCAGAGTGTATTTTATGCTAGTTCTGTCAGTATGAAGCAGGGGATGGATTGTATCTTTGTGTTTTTAAACTAGCACTGTGGGTGCACAAAATAATGAGACTGCAAAGTCAAACACGCCTATAAAAAACTTCCATGTGAAAAACAGAATAAAAACAAAATAAATTGAAAGCACAATCATATGGGGTTTTGTTTCTACTTGCTGAATACTGAACAAATAGCATAGTATAGCATACTTGCTCTTAAGTGCCTCAACCTGAGGAACAGGGATTTCTTCTGTTTGTTCTTGATCATATTTTATGTTTTTACATATGTTTGGAATGAATGTATCTTATGAGTGAAATTTTGAAATTATCACCCAGTGAATGTCAGCTATCTCAAACCCTAAAGACTAATGTTTTGTTTTTTTTTTTTTTAATTACAAATTCTTTTCTGCTCATGTTGGTCTTGCACATGCTACTAAAATATCCCCAACCTGTAATTTCAGCAGAAATCTCTTAGATATCTTCAGCATTTCTTATTCAGTGTGGGAAGAGGGAAAAAAGAAATTTCCAATGACCATCTTCTGTCTGCTTCCAAGTGGGTTTTCATGGGCAAGAAAATGTCTCTTGTAATTTTCAGATTAGAAAGTTTAGAAAAATTTTCATTTAAACTGAGTTGCTAACTACAGGAAGTCAAACTGGATGTCATGCATTTTAGCATGCTACTCATTGAACAATAAATGTCAGCAGTGTCAGGAAAGTGTTTAATCTGTCTCAGAATATTATCATAAATAGAACTCTGGAACTTCTCAGTCCATGAACAACATTATTACTATACACACTGAAAAATATCCATCTCCCTGTGGGTTGCCTGATGCTTCCAAACACTCTATTTATAATAGCTGTTTCTTTGCTTGTAGGTTTTTTCTGATGTATCTTATTAACAAAGATGAAACAGAGCATACAGGACAGGTAGGTTTGATAACTTCATTAATGTCAGCTAATTCCAAAATAAAAATCATCCAGGCTTGAAAAAACTTAAGATTTTTCTAATGGATATTTCCCTGTGTAGTGTGGAACTTAATTCTCATTCTTCTAGGCAATTCTTAAGACTCTGGTTGCTTAATGTTAGGCTGAGTACCAATTCTGTAGCACTTTCTGTTCGTTTTTTGGTATCTGGCCTGTTATTTTTAAATTGTAACTTCCACAAAATATAAATACATACTATAAACAAAAATAATGAGAAACAAAACATTTAAGCATTCTGTGGAAGCAGCATTCATTTCTCCCTTTTGATTCTTTTTTTAATAGTCTTTGTCTTATATTATTATCATCTACATATAATCTTCTGTGTCTACATTCCTGAATAAGTCCACGTGAAAGAACTTGTGCATATATTTAAAATGAAAACTATGTGAAGTTTTCTCTGGAGGTTTCTTCTTTGTTCTTTTCTATTCTTTCAAACTTCTGGTGCCCCCTTCAACTTCCTTTAAGTATATTAAAAGTCACTACGAAATTACATCAAATTTACAGTGTGCCTTTTTTTTTCCTACTTACAGTCTGTCAGCTGACTGAGCAAATGTTTCTGTGTTGCAGATCAAAACCCAAAGAACTGAATAGTATCACATGTATAGCCCTACAGATTTGGGTCAGAGGGATGATTTGTTATAAATCTATGTAGTTTACTCTTTCTGAACCTCGACGTGTGTGCTGTAATCATCTTCTTTGCATAAATCTCAGCCTTGTCCAGTATGACATTTTATGTGTTTGCTTTGCTATTTTTAAACATCCATTTGTCACTTGAGAATTTCATACTAACTGATATTTTTGAAAGTCTTTTTTATTTGCACTTTCCCTTTTCTTGGCAGACCTACAGTCCTCCTGTATTCACTGAAGACTGATTTCAACTAACTATTCAGTTTTGATACTCTTAGATGATAGTTTGAAAATTAAGAGTACTTCATACATAACTTCTAGGAACGTGCTTTAGTGCTGGATTTGGCAGTAGTTAGTTTATGGTTGGATTCAATGATCTAAAAGGTTTTTTCCAACCTAAATGATTCAATGATTCTGGAACTGGTGTAATACATGCCCTTTCTACCATGAAATTTGAAGAATAAAAACCACATTTAAGTGGTGTGATTAAAATAGAAATACACTGACATATTCTTTACTACTCTCTGGACTGTCTAGAGACAGTACCTTACCCCAACAAATAATCATAAAGGAAAAAATACCAAACACCACTGACTCAGAAAATATTGACCATAAAGATCTTTTTGGTTTATGTATTGTTTGTAGACCTGTTTTGAAATTACAGTCAAATGCAGAAATTCAGTCAAATTTCTGTGACAGAAAATATTCTGCTTACCCTGGTATTTGACTTGTGCCTAGCTTTATTTGAGCTTTACAGTGCTCCTCAATGTGCAGAAAGAACTAAATGATCTGGTTCTCTTCTATGCATTTCTGTAGTGCTTTTTAACCAGGTGACAAAAACCTAAAAGCTATTCCAAACTAATCAAAATCATTAATATGATTTTGTAGATTGATGTTCAACAACCTGACATGCACAGAATCAAAAAAAGTGAAGTGATACATAAATAAAAGAGGAAAAAATGTAACAGTTGAGGCTTTCTCATTAAATCAAGTTAAATAATTTTCACTGTGTTTCTTTCAGGAATCATATGTATGGAAAATGTATCAAGAACGGTGCTGGGAGTTTTTCCCTGCTGGTGATTGCTTCCGAAAACAGTATGAAGACCAGCTCAACTAAGCAGAGATGAGGATTTCTGGACAAAAATGTCCATGTATTTCCCAGCTCTTTCGGGAATGTCTAAAAGATTTCTTAAATCCCCAAAGCTGTGTGCATTTTGGAGCACCAAAGCTCTGTTTTTAATGACCCAACTGCACTTTTATTTTCTTGTGTATTTGCTTTGAAAACACTGGAGTAAAGAACAATGAAAAATTACAGCAACTTTGGAACCAAACCGAGCACTTGCACAGACAAAAGATGTCCCTATACATAACATGCACACACAAGTAGAGACTTAAGACAGCTTATTTTTGAAACTGCCAGATGATGCCCTTGCCTAAAAGATCACACATGGGGTGACATGGTAGCAACACTCATTCGGTCTGTTTATTTCATCATCCTGGAAGGAACTATATATAGTTCACAGAGCACTGTAAAAGATTGTTGTGGACACTAAGTTGTGGGGAAATAGTGCCTTACTATATGTGGGTTGAGCCATGCAGAAGATGAGTGCATGATAACATAGTTTGTTTTTTTTCTTTATGTCTTCCCTTCCAATTTAGTATTTATTTTGTGGTTTTGATGGGTTTGGGAGGAAGGGATTTGATTGTGCACATCTTTTTAATAAGACTGGAGTGTCTCAGGACAAGGTTAGGTTATTCTCATCAAGTTCATTTCACATTTACCTTCCTCTTTAGCTTTTGCTCTTATTTTGGTAATGCTCTGATACAACACTGCTACTTTATGAAATCTTTGTATGAATACAAGACAGCTGCAAAAAACACTTTAACAAGAAATGTTTCATTGCATGTTTATTATGCAAGTTTAAAACAATCAAAAAACAACCTTCAGAAACAAGTTGATCAACATGAAAAAACATTCACAATAATTATATCCATAGTAATAAAGTGTTGTGGGCTTTATTGTACATCTGAAACAAGTGTCATCAACCAACAAATGTATATGTTATGAATTTGACAGTAATTTTGGTTTCTTTTTTTGTTCTTTCTTTCATTTCTGCCATCTGTGATTGATAGTGGAGTTGAAGATTTTCTTGTTAAATTATTTTTTAAAAGCAAAGCTGAAGCAATATCCATTCAGGGACTCCATCAGTTACATCATGAAACACCAATGATGTGTACATTACTCCATTTTGAGTCCTTTTCAATTGTAATGCCAGTCTTTACAAATAAAAAGAGACATTCAGAATGGAAACAAGCTGGTTTTGGTAGCATTTGAAGTTTCTATTATAGTCTTTATATCAACCCCTGAATTATTTTCAACCACTTCAAACCAGGATCAAGCTACTGTTTCCTTAATGAAACATTTTGGTACTGTTTTTGGTCTTTTTCCTGGACTTCTTGCTGCTCTGTTTCTCTCCCTCTTTGCATGTCACAGTTTTGTCATACAAGAAATTTTCTGTACCAATATTCAGTTATTACTAAAAAAAAAAAATTACAACCAAGTGAATAATCACTTTAAAATGCTAAGGCTGTATTCTTAAATGCCAGGCTTTCAGTTCTGTGAATATTGCTGAATTTGGTATCCTCTTCACAGTTCTGATAGAATTCTCTCAAACTTTGCAAGATTTGAGGCCAGAGGCTGGGCATGCTGGTGACAGTGCAAGGGACAGGTAACGGCAACTGCAATTTTTATAAACCGCTTCCACCCAAACTGGAATGTTCATTCCTGCTGTTTCCTCCCCATTTGGAACTACTTCATAAAGCATCTTTATTCAGCCTTTCTGGGATTTTTGTCTAAGATTTAGAAATGGGAGATTGCAGTGATGCTTCTTTTTGGGTGTACAACATGTCAAACAGTTGTTGTTTGACACGCAGGCTATTTTGGTTTTGCACATTTTGTAGAAAAAATAATAGCTAATGATTCTGAGGGATATTTCAAGATTCCTTTATCTTCAAAACAAATTCAAATGGGCTTTGTAGGTAAATACCAGAATAAAAGTGACATGTTTCTTTAATCTCAAGTTCCAAGTCCCAGAGCTCCTGGGGCATCCTTCCTGTGGATGCTGTTTAACAAATACTTGTGAAGCCATACTAAAACATTACAGACATTGCCACCTGGCTGGAGGATATATTAAGCCATGGGATTCTATGCTTTTCTGGGGGGACCTTCACCACCAAGAAGGCCAGCTGGAGAGGAACAACAGAACATCACTGGGATCCACAGAGTGGTGATACTTTCCTTCACTCTCCTTCTGTCCCCCTCACCAATTTTCTATTTCTTTCTCTTCTTGTCTCTCCACTTCTCTCTCTCTCTCTCCCCCTCTCATCAAATAAAACCCTTACTATTGTCACTGGCATATGGTCTTGTTTGCACCTTAATTTGGGCAGAGGAATTTCTAAAGAACCTTAATAATTGGATCTTAACAGATGTGAACATCTGACCTAAAGTTCTTCTGAAAAAACATAGTGAAATTTTTGGAGTGGAAGGGGTAAAAGCTCAAAACCTCACAGTTAAAATACCTGAAGGTCCTTGCTGTCAGTCCATTGTGTAAATGCTCCAAATTTGTTAGCAAGATGCAGTTGCTGAGTTTCTTTGTAGAAATTGCATTTATATAGACTAAATATCTTTCTCTCTAGATATGTTTTAAATAAGAAACTTTGGAATGCTGAAAGGGTGGCTATAGAATTCTGGATCATGGCAATTGAGAACTGAAATAGATCAAAAGGTTTTGCTTAGTTGTTCTTTATGTAGTCCTAGGAGGATAGAAAGAAACCGCGTGAATTGATTGCACTGAAAAATGATGGGAGAATCGGAGAAGGGAGAATCCTCAAGTCCTGTAGCTACAAGTGAATAAATGGAAGGAGTGTAAAGGATTGTTATATTTCTTCAGAGATTGATAAACTGCAGTAATTTTGAAGAAGTGTTAATCTCAGTGTTATCTGCACGGCAGGCACAGTGTGGCCCAAAGAAGCGTTACTCTGTGAGCCGTGCTGCGCCTGTCGCACAGAGAACGGATGGCACCTGGCTTAAACGGTGGCAAGCAGTGAGGCTGCTGTTCCCTCCTGTGGTAATGTGCTCATGCTATGCTCAGTGCAACCACTGAAGGGGTCCTTTCCCAACTCCCTCAGGGCTAGGGAAAGGAAGCTGGCCATCTGTGTTCTCTCAGTTGCGTTATCAGCTCAGCCCTCTCGCAGTAGCCAGCGCACCGCTGTACCTGCTGATACGCGCACACTCGCAGACACTTCCTTGTGGGAACAAATTGAAGTTAAATTGATTAGACAGCTGCTCAGTGCTGACAGCAAAGCATATCCTTTTATCCTGTGGTCCATCCTAGTGGAAGGAAAGCTGTAAATTCACTGACTAGGAAATAGAAAATAAATTAATGCCTCTGGACCATATAGCGGCAGTTGATTTTTGGCTCTGTCCAAAGAAGATAAAATTTAAGGCACTAGGTAAAATACTGTGAACTTTTTAGGTATCTACAATCTATTTCAGAAAAAGTGTCTTCACAGTTTTGGTGTAACTACTGATTTGTTTTAAAGTGCTTTACAATGTTATCTTAAGGTAATAATAAACCGAGTTGTTGATTTTGAATATTAATCATACAATATCTCAAGTTGGAAGGGACCCATAAGAATCACAGAAACTCAATGTAGTTGTTTAAAAATATTATCATCCTTGATGATTATCTGTGTACCCAACTTTAAGCCAATTCAAGTGACAGGGAAAATTATATTTATCTTTCTCTCAAGCACAATGTTTTAGAAAAGAGTGGTGGTTCATAGTGTTTTGTGTACATCTGGAAGACCACTCAGTGTTTAAATAAATCTGGCAGAATGGAATGAGCTTTGGACAAGAAATACTGACACTGAATTTATTTTCTTCACTGGTTTTTAATGCTTGGACAAGTGTAGAATTACTTGGACAAGTTATTTTACAAGGCTGTTTTGTAGTTAACATTTTGCATTTATTATCAGCTCTTGACAAACTATGGTCCAATTATTCAGCTTGCAGTTTAACCATGGTTTGTATGTAGAAACATCTATGCTGCCACTGTTTTGACCAAGTTGACCTAGAACCAGTAAACAAACTTATTTGTTGTGCTTGTGGTCTTACCACTGTAGGCTGGTGAAACTCAGATGTCCCAGGGCCCTACTCAAATTATCTGATTATCTCTTTTTGCCTTTGCATCCTTGTCATATCTTGCTGTGGCTTAGTTTGTGTTCCTATGGTTTGGATTGTTTTTATTACCTGAGATCCTTTAAATTGTCTTCAGTATATGTAAATTGTTACATGCTCCAGAAACTCTCAAGAATATAGCCAGGGGCATTTAAATGATGCACCGGAATTAACCGAACATGGAGGGGTTTTCTCCCAGGCAACTGGATCTAGGGTGCCATACTTCTAGGTCACAAGTTCTCTTCTTCTTTTCTGTGGACAAGACATGCACAGAGAAATGTTACAAATCTGTCCAGTTGCGTGGGGGCAATGAAGGGTTTCAAACAATCATAAAGGTAGGGAGTGGCAATTCTGAGAAAATAAATGAACCAACCCACAAAACTTTATACAAACCAGAGTACTAAATGGTCAGAAGCAGGCAAGATGAATTGTTTTGACAAAATTAACTTTATTTCAGTCACATACCCAGAGACAGCTGAGGAACATAGAATTAATGTGTGTGATGAGATTTAGGGAAATCTCAGGCTTACTGTATATATTCTGACTGTGCTATGCATGGATGACAGAGTTGGGGCAAGGCAGTGAAAGCACAATTACCTGTACAATAACATGTGTGGCATGACCAGGTGGAAAAGGGAAATTCTGGCATAAATCCTAATTAGAGAAGAATTAACATTTATTTGTGGAAAATAAGTCTGTTTGATGCATACAGATATTGTTAGATATTTTATTAATGTTATTACACGGTGAAATTATATAGTACCTTTTTAATATTCAAAATTAACTTAATATGGGACCTGAAAAGACTGATGTTTCTGTATACTGTACTGCTTTTGCAATTCACCTGTATTCTTAAAATGATTCAAATTAATTAATCTGGTCTACTTTGGAGTCATGAAATAAGCGTAAGAATAATGTTGGGAAAAAGTGTTTATTTCATTTGGAGTCTTGTAACCCCCATAGCTGTTTACAGCTTAAAGGAAACATTGAATCTCCCAGATTTTCTTATGAGTAATGAAACAACACTACAGCCACAAAAGGTAATCAATTTCTAAGGAAAACAGTGTCTTCATTTCTGAAAATTCATGAGAACTGTATTGATCTGATAAATATTTCTGTTTTTCTCCAAAGAGAATAGCTTTTGAAAACTACTGATATTGTGTTCTTAAAGAGAATTCCTTTTTGCAGGCGTGGGTGGAGGGAAAGTCAACAGTAAACAATAGGAAACTTAATTTCATTCAGAGATTATACTCTAATTGTAAATCATGATAATAATACTTTCTCAAATTTAGTTGTGTTAAAGGTTTGACTAACCATCTTTTGAGCCATTAGCACTAGCTTTGAAGAAAGGGCAGTTTCACTGGACAGAATTCTTCCATTTATAAAAGAGATTACTTTGGAAGAAGAGTATGATACAGATGAAACAAAAGAAACAGAAGTCTAGAAAATAATGAGTGTCCTGTTGAGAGTGTATGGGGATTGGTTGTGCTAGTCTTTGTACAAGGGGACTAAACAATGGTTCCTGGGATTTAGTCTGGGCATTTGGAAAAAACTTTTCACCAGGAGAATGGTGCAGCCCTGGAAAAGTTATCCAGGGACTCCCATCCTTGGAGATGTTCAGAGTTCATCTCTGAGTAGAAGACTGGCCTTAAATGCTATCCAAAAGTGCTATCCAATCAAGACTGCTTTGATTCTGTTGCACAGAGACATCAAAAGTGTTGTTACTCTATCCTAAGCATCCAGTTAAGGTGGCAATTAATTTTGGATAGAAATTGCTGGGCTTCATATCCATTTAGTTCAGCCACTCTACTTTTTGTGCTTTAATATCTGTCCTAAAAGTTTGTATAGAGGTTTTTTTTTTTTTAATCTCCAGAAATTCACTGTGATTTAGAAAGGGAATGGGAAAGGCTTTAAAAATGGAAGGATATGGGTTTGGTTTTTTATGGGTTGTTTTTTTTTTTTTTTTTAACCTGAAATAAATTTCTAAGATTTGAAAGTAATTCTGTGATTTAAATTTTGACTTTCATCCATGAAAAGGAATAGCACAATTCCCCTTGGAAGGTAATCATCTGAGTATATAACTTCTAGATGACAAAGCCATTGCGGTGGGTCTGTGCCTGTTTGAAAGAGATTGAAGTGTGTCTGATGGAAGTGTTAGTACTCCTAACAGAAGGCTGTTAGGAAACAAATCTGACAATTAATTTCATTTCTTCATTCTTCTGTTCCCTTTCAGTTGTAGTGGTCTTTATCATTCTGTTTCCCCAAATGTTCTCCTGTAACCTATTACATTATTATCACTGCATTACACTGTTTATCTTTATACCTGGGAAGAAGAGGTAGCTAAAATGCCCAACATTATTTTAACAAATGCAAATTGTCACCCTGTCAAGATTCAATGCAAAGAACACTATCAACAATCAATATTGCAAATTACATTTAAGAGAGTCCTTTGGTCAAAACAGGTTTTACAGGATAAAACATGTTGAAGCATTCATGGGGTCACAGAAATAGGTGAATTTAGTAAAATAAAATCCACAAACTAATCATAATCAATGGAAGAAAGATGATCACTAATTATTATCAAAACCCTTTCTGGGAAAAGGAAACTACTTAGAAAATGTATTTAATGACTTAGACAGTTACATGTGTTCTACAGAAGTGTAGAAAAGCATTCAAAACTTAAAGCTCATTTATAAAGTAGTAAAGTTTGTGAAATGTGTTTTTTTCTTTGGGGAAAATAATTTGAAATACAGAGTTTCTGTCAGACTTATTTAGAATGCCTTTTTTTTTAAGCAGAACAGGGAGCAACCTATAGCTAAATAGAACTTGGAAAAAAAAATCTAGAACACAATGAGAAAATGTTTGTGTTCCCCCAGTTTTAGAAATGACAGGATTTGGTAGAGGGCAGATATATCCCTGGGCACTGTTTGTGTGGCAGTATTCTAGCATGCCTTCTGGTTGTGGCTGAAGCAACTCATGGGCTGGATTTCAGCTGCCCTGCATGCTGAGAAACAGTAAACCTCTTTTATATGCTTGACTGTATGCAATCACCAGGCATGCAGCAGAGAGCAACCAGAGGGGAATTAGAGACATAAAAATTATCTTGTCAGCTTCTCTGGCTTGTTACAGACACAGCTAGAACACAGTTATTACCAGGATTTACCCACTGGGAACTCTGGAGGCTTTGTAACCAAAACAAAATAATTGAACCATGCAGCCCCACTGTTAGAGTCCTGGGAAAAAACCCAACTCTGAAGCAGCAGAAGGCTTCCACACATCTTAGAGAGTTTTGAATGGGCTTCTGGCCCTTGTGACAGTGAGCACCTTGAGGAGACACCTTCATTTTTGGAAAGGATATTGAAGAATTTATCAGTTAATTTGGTGAATGGTTACGACTGAAAACTTCCTTCTTTACACTACAATATACGATAGACTGATATAAAAGTAGCCTGAGATCTCTGATTTGTAAGGATAACGAAAGAATAAATAATTTGTGTGTATAAAACTTGAAGCTGGATATTTTTAAGTAACCTTAGTCCTTTTAATAATGAGGTCATTGTGTTAGGAAGGAGACAGAAACAGTATTTTTTTTTTAAAAAAAAGAGAAATCACAATGAAATCAACAGGTTGTCATTTCCCCCCTTCATTTCTACGTAGTCCATTTGAATGTCTGATTGCCAGAGAAGGGTAAGTTCCCAGCTGAACATGAACTGCCATTCAGGCTGAGATCCTGGTGTGCACCAGGGTGGGGTGTCTGTGGTAGAGTCTCTTGGGGACCCTGATGTGTTGGTGTTGCACAACCTGGGGAGATCAGTGTGGTAAATTAAATCAAGGACACCCTAGCACCCTGGAGCAGAATGTGACGCAGTTGCACAGCTTTTAGTTTTTACTCCGCTGTTTCAGAAAGAAATTAATTTTAAAAACAACTGTAAATGATTATATGTAAGAAACCATTGCAATATATGACTGTGTTGTCTCAGTAGCTACACAATACTTTCAGTTTTGTCTGGAAACCAATTTCCAACTGTCAACAAGCTGTGCAAAGAGATTCTGGCATTTTTCCCATTTAATGATTTTTTTTAATGTGTGATAATTTCTTAACTATTAAAAGAGGAAAAAAATTATATTCAGAACTACCTACCTTTTCTTGAAACTCAGTAGCAAATATGTGTTAATTTGCTTCAAATGCTTTCTTTTCCCAATCCTTTTTCATTGTTTCAAATGCTAATTCTTTTTCCTGTGTCATATGCTTTTACTTGGTTAGTGGTTAACCTTTTCCCCCTGAGGATTCTGCCAGTCACAAGGCTGTTCAACTGTCTCTTGGAAAAACAGAATTATGGCTTTTTCACCTGAAAATTTGTGAGGCTTATTTTCTCATTTCTATAGCTATTTATTATTATTTCTATTACATTTCTTATTATTATTTTGTAATCTCTAAATTTTCTCTGGATACCAAAGTTTTCCAACAAAAATTTTAGAGTAACATGCTCACCACTTTAATGAATGTGTTGTGTATCAGACATGAAGGAAGAAAATGCAATTTAAAATAGTGATCCAATGCCATTCCAAATTTTTTATTACCGCTAGTAACCACTAAATTTTGAATATCACATACTTACTGCTGCAAATGAAAATATGTCTTCACTTGAGTAAGATATAGTGTTCCTGTTAATGCAAAATGTGTGTAGAGTTATTTATATATTTTCACCTAAAGCATCAAATATAAACCAATTAAATATAATCCCCTCTATAAGATTCCTTTCATGCCTCAAAAAGCAATAGAGAAGAACAAGTAAGTCAAAAATTTACTTATTTTGCTTAGTATCTTTTCACACTTTGTTTAACAAATATTGATTGTTATGTAGTATCAAAGCAATGAAGGCTTGTTAATTTAATACTCTTGGAAAAATTCCAGATGTGTTGATGTGGGGTGGGTTTTCTCATATTTATGAAACTGATATCCCAGTTCTTCGTGTGAAAAAACTTCAGAAATCCTAGAAGAAGTAAAAAAATCTTGGTCATGAAAATAGCAACCTTCAGATTTGGGGCTTTGCATTTCATATGTTGTCCTTAAGAAGTATTTTTAAATATCATTACACAGTGTTACTGCTTCATGCATTCACACTAGCTGGCTCCTGCAGTTGCTTGCTTTGGTTCAAATAGAACCTTCTGTAGCCTTTTCCAGCCAGGGAGGCCAGGGGCAGCTTTAAAAGAGGACAGGTTCTGAGAAAGAGTGGCCTCTGAATTTTATATGATTACTGTGGTTGAACATGTTGAACTCACTTTCTTTCACATATTTTTTTTAAGGAAAGAACATAAATTTAATATTTTTTTCTAATTTCTGTATAGAATAGACTTATGTTTTATACAGTTGCACATAACAAATTGTATTTGAAGAGAACATATCCCTCAGGCATCCTATTTTCTGATATTTAAGGTAACAGACTGTACAGAAACAAACTTTTCCTTATTTATTTCAATGCTTGATCAGCCTCAATTATAGAAATTAAAACCCTGTTTATAAAGTTACTTCATCAAGCACAACAAAAATAATTTTTATGTTCTTTACCTATCTGAACTTAATTTTTCTAAAGCACTTTTTCATACTCAATTTTTGATGCCCATAGAAATGCTCCTTTTCTATTGAGTCATTTCTCCATTTTGTTTTGATAAATGAAGCACACTGAATTCTTTACATCTTCCTCTTAAGAGGATTTCTTCAGACCTCATCAAGTCTTTGAAAAGCATGTTTTTCAAGGATGAGCAGGGGAATCATATGCACTGTAAAAGCACATAGAGAACCAAGTGAGTACTCATATGATTTTTTTATACTGCTAGGGTTTGGTTAAATCCTTTTGAAAGAAGCAGCATGCTGAAAACATGACTATATTTGCTCAAACAGTATCAAAGTTGCGTCTTTTCAAACCCCACTGCTTTCTAGGTTATGGTGAGATTGTATTTGTTATTTTTGAACCTCCGGCTTCAAACTATTCAAAACAACCCATCAAAATACAAACCCTTATGTCACTGTCTTGTCCTCATTGCTGTGCTGTTTTCCTCTTGTAAGAGGTGTTGAGCTGTTTGGTAACAGTATTTAAACTAACTTCCATTAAAATGCTACTGCTGGTTTCCAAACATTTATTCCAATGGAGCGGAAGTTTTATGGAAGTTTTCACCTCTGTGTCTTCTAAAATATTTCAAGAAAGTGTTCTAGGTTCAATTTACAAAAGAAAAATAATTAATAGTTTGTTTTCTCTCATCAGGCAAGTAGTCAGTCTTTTAGAAAAACCTTTAGATACCAATGTTCATCACCAATCCAACAGTTCCTTGCTTTGCCTGGCCCAGCTACCTGAGGTCCTTTCTCTTCTTTCCTCCTCCTTGTTCTCTGTAGGGCTCCTTTAAAGGACATTTTGGTAATGACTTCTAGATGTTGAGAGCCTTAGGAGTTTCATTAGTAGGGAAAAGGTGCTTTGCTTAACATTAGCTGAGTTTCCTCAAAGGGGCTGATAGTGCATTTTCAAGAATTGCATTATGAATAGAAGCCATACTTCACCTCTTTTGATGACACTTCTATTCCAAGGACCTGATCTTTCCATTGACATCTGTTATTGTCCCCTCCTGAATTCCTCTTAAACTGCTTAGGGGGCCCAGAGGAAAAGACATTTTAGTTGACATTTGGAAGTCAGTTTTTTTACTCAATTAATTTCTTTTTTGGTTTTGGATGCCTGTCGTTCTTGTTTCCATTCAAATTAATTTGTGTGTATTTAGCTACACTGATATTTTGGCTGATATTTTGTGGCACCAGATGAATTCCCTGTGGAAGTGTGGCAGCCATAGCAGCCTCCTCAGGGAACATAACACTCTCTGTGGGATAAAGCATGTGACCAAGTACCAGATCTGCCTCCTCCAGACTCTCTCACTGGTAGCACATATAAGTTATAAAGTGTGTGTGTAATTTATAACAGAGCCATTTTCTGCCAAATTCCCCCCATGGTGGAGTAAGGCAGGGAGACATAGAAGTCAATGTCTGTAGTATCTGTTCAGGACCACAGAGATGCCATCAATATCCTTTATGGCAGTGTTCTATTCTCCACTTTCTTTGCAAGTACCATACAGCAGTGCCAACAGCCCCCCAGAATTATTCTATTCAATATTTCAGGGCTATTTTACTGGAAAATTTATACCTATCTCTTCCATGAACTTTGGCTATTGATTTTAGAGGTTACTTGTTTGACTGCTATTATTTTAATTTGTGTTAGAAATGTTGCATCCATCTCCTGAGCCCTTCACGTGAATACTTCACAATAATTCTAAAACCAGCATGTCATGTTTCATATGGTTACAGATTCAGAAACCATTTTAAAAACATGCTTTGTAAGTGGAACCTGATTCCAGAAGTTGAAACAGAGCAATTTCACAAGTGAAAATAATTCAGTAGCACATTGGTTCTTAAAGACAAAAACCTCCATAACCATTTAAGCATTTATGTAGGCCTGACATCTTTTAATGGTTCTGGCAGAACTGCTTTATTAAAGATACTCAGAGAAGATTAATGACTGCTGTAAGTATACGACCTTATGGCATCTCATAAAATTGTTCTCTGAAAGTTTAATGTAGGCTTATTAAACAGTAATTATTCCTTCCTACCATATGGCTGATACCAGATACATGAGGGTGGAACCCACTTGAATGACTATTCATAGTCTCAGGTAAGTTGAATAAAAACATTAATTACTTGTATGAAACATAACATAACTCTTCTGAAACATAAGAGGTGATTGGCCCTAGGGAAAATGTCATGTGAATAAAAATACTTGCTTTCAATATCAAAAGAGTTGGGAAATCTGAAGAAATTTTATTTCCATAGAAATTCCTTTGTGAGAATATCAAAGCATTTGAAAGGTAATTATTGTTTCAATTGCAAACAAATTAATAAGAGAAATCACAAAAATAAGAGCTAGAATTTTAAAGTTAGTTTTTGTATGTAAAGATGGATACAATCAGGTGAAAGATGCTGATTTTATGAAAATGTGCTTAAGATTTTGGGTGCTTATTCATTTGGGTATCCATTAATTTCAGTTGGAGGTAATCAAAACCAACCTCAGTGTCATGCTAAAGCCCGGAATGTATTAACAGAACAATAAACCAGATAATTCAGATTTTTCTGGAATCAGATTACACTATTGCACCCCAAAATCAGGAGTCTAAGCCCTGGGAATGAACTGAATTTTTCTGAAGTTCTGTATCATTTGAGGTTGAAAGTAACATTACAGATTGCTTAACTTTTGGTCACTGGGTGAGTTGATAAGAGCCAAGTGGTCTCTATAGGCTGCATCTGTGGAGCTTCCTGCAGATTGTCTAGTCCATCCTCTGGAGAAGCCACATCTCTGGTGGTGGCTTTACAGTCTTTTCAGACTCTATAGCTCTCCATAAATTACTTATACTTTCAGAATAGGTTTTTAATGCAGGGGAAAAGAATAGCTCAAAACAGAAAAAAAAATACAGGAAGTACAGTACCATACTTTATTATATGTTATTGTATGTGTGAATTAATGGTATGTTTTGAGTCAATTGCACTCTGACAGAATAGAAGAGCTTAGAAGATGCTCATTCTCTTCTGTGCTTTCTTGTTATGTTACTCTATCTTAAAATACTCTTGCATGGTTTGAATTCCCTGCAATAATACTTACTTATTTAGAGTCCCAAAAAAGTGAATGTTTGTCAAATCATACTGATCAACATCTGTCAGATTTATTTATCCTCATCTCTCACCAACCTGGAGCTTGTTTTTCTTTTCTTTCTTCTGTGAAAGTGGTTTTTTTTTTTTTTTGTTCTTCTATGAAGGCTTTTTCCTGTGAAAAAATGGGTCAACAAATAATTTAAAATGAGAGTTTGACATAGTGCCCTTTAGAGAAATGCTCTTTCAGTGAGTTTATAACTACACCAGTAAGTCATGTGGTCAGAGGTAATGTATCAAAGGTTGGCAATAACTGAAGACAAAATGAATACCACTGTTTAATTCAGTAGAAGCTGAGTTAGTCTGCTTGTGTTAGAGTCATTTTTTGCCCTCAAACAGAGATGGATCTAGCTAAATTAGCTGGTTATATTGAGATATTTCAAAGTACTTTTTTCTGCATGTGATGTATGGTATGGTGTATGTTTTCCTGGCTTTACAGATCAGAAGTGCTTATTTCAGTGGAGTCCAGGGGAAACTTGTCATTATTGCTGTTGTGTAAGTGTTGGAAATTCATTTATTGCCAATCCTACTGTAGTGCTTTCTCACTGGGAATCAGATAGACAAAACTGAACTATCTTGTGAGTCCTGCTTGTTTCTGTACCAGCTGAGGTCTTGCTGAGATAGGTCTTTCTGCTCTCAGTTCTGTTTGACTGGGGTAGAGGGGACTACAGTAGTGCCAGACTTCAAGGCAGGCCAAAGAGGAAAAGATATGGTGTTGTCCAACAAGCTGTCCAAGGACTTTTCCCCTGTCAGTGGGACAGTCTTCCAGTTTACTCTAGCTCAGAGAGAAGACTGTTGCTCATAACACTAATTCCAAACCCTTTTGTCACTTTGATTTTACATAATCATCAATCTGAAAGTTAGTGGGTGTTAGCTAGTCTTTATTCTGTTGTTCTGCACTGCAAGAAATGACACTATCCCACAACAGAGTTATCAGCCCAGAAATAGACATCTGTGAAAATACTCACTGAAACTATTGCATTTTTTTTTGGAGCAGAAGAAGTTTAAGTGAATGTTTAATAACCACTGTTATTAAATTCTTAATTAATACTTATTTACTCATTTATACAGACACATGTATACTTCAGTAATTGATACACTGTGGGAACTTTGAGAATAAAGACAAATCTCAAACAGTGATTTGAGAAACTGAAAAACTTTGCCAGTGGAATCTTTTGAAACATGCAAGAAAGAATGTTCACATGAGAAGAGCAAGGAGCGTGATGCCCGCTGTGCTCCTTCAGACACATGTATTCATTTAATTAATCAGATTTTTATATCTACTTTTTTCCAAGTGGTGCTGTGTTATTCAATTCTGTATGCCCACAATGCCAGAGAGATGTAGTGGACAGTTCATTAGCCTCATCAGACAAGGCAGCTGCAGACCAGGATAACAGTGAATGAATGACTCGCACTGGCAAAACAGAAGACAGACAGCATTGCTTCACTGGCTTTGTTGCATTCTCCTGTCCCTTGTGGGGGGTGTTAAAATTGATACTTGGTTGGAAATCGCTTTTGTTAGCAAAACCAACTATTTGCCTTTTCCTTCTTCACAAGTTTTCTGCTTTTTAATTGTCTAAAATCTGAGGGTGGCAGAGAGCCATGGATCATGTCCCAGGTGCCTGTTAGTGACAGTCGCACAGGCCTCGTTATAAAACCTCCTGTTAGAATGCAAATCAATTTATAAACTAACAACTCCTCTCTGTAAATTCCCCATTGGCTCCATAATTATCTTTGCTACTTAATTATTGATTATTAGTGTGCCAAATCCTGGCTTAATTTCAGTGAGGATTATAGCCACTAGCAAGATAAGGATATAATTTGGAGATGTAAGTGCACATTGATTTTTAAATAGCAATCTCTGCTTGAACAGAGAAAAAAGATATTTATGTTATTTCTCTCTGTGGCTGTATATTTGTGGTTGTCAGTAGCTGCTGACAGACCTGCATTGGCTTGCAACAATCAGGTGAGAAAGGTGCAGGCTGTGGAAGTTATGGTTCAGTTTGTATGCAGCTTTCTGCTACTTGTGTGAGATCGAGCTTACATTTTATTCAAACTTCCTGCTCATAAAAATCTTATATATGAATCTCCCAAGACTTTTCCTAAATTTAAGAAACTGATTGTTTTCATCCTGTACCTGAGAAACTATGGTACAGGGTGGCAGAGTGATTATTTCTAACTCGAGACAATAAATCAGCAGAAGAGATGCAAGAATAATCCTTTTGTCTTTTATTACCAAACCTGTGGTGTGTTTGTTTCTAGAAAACACTTGTAGCATCTTTGTTCTGTTGCATGAGTGTCTATTTCCAATTGCCAAAATCTACCTACTGTATGACCAAGTATGTCCATGAGCTCTGTCTAAATTCATGACCCAAATAATACCAGTCTCTATATTGAACATTTTGTCTTGATGTTTTTTGTGGAATTGGAGATTGGCTCTTGGGAGTTTGGTCTGTCTGACAAAGTGATATGGTCTAGACTGACATCAGAATGAGTAGTTATGTGGGACTTATTTTTTTTTCTTTCCTCACAGTGAAGCCTAAGCACCAGATGTGATGAGCGGGAGCTTGAAGCTAATTGCTGTGCTAAATATTAAGCAGAAGATGTGATGAAGTTTCTGGAGAAGTTAGGGTGTGCTTGAAACAGCTCTTGAGCATTTGGGGTTTGTCCCTGTCTTAAGGATACATGGCCTCCCATCCATTAAACTGGTTTCAGCCTGCCTTATAGGTTAAGGAAGCCTTATTTGAGGAAGCTACTTTGCTTTTTACTTCGTGTTTCACTCATAGCTTTCAGTGGTTTTGCAACAACATTTAAACATGTGCAAAAAAGAAACTCAATGTGTGCTTATGCAAAGACATGGAGAAGAGCAGAATAACAGCTTATGGAGTGAAATGAACCTAAATTTAACCAGAATAGTGTTCTTCCTCTAGGAAATGGTGACAAAAGTATTATTTTTTAGTCTAGTAAAGAACAAATTCTCTTGAAAACTGGTTTAAGAAATGGTTGTCTCACTTTTCTTACTTTGAACTTTTATTTTTCACAACCGCAAGAAGTTTGAGAATTTATTTGAAACCAATGAAATGCTCTCTGTTTAAAAGTCCGCTCTAACACAATGTGGCGGGATGAGAAGGCATTGAAACAGCTGCAGATTATCTTTTCAAAGGCAGAACACTGAGAAGTTGCTCTTTGCAAACAAGCATAAGACTCATGCCTTTCTTTCTAAAGGAAGTTTTATAATTACTATGTATGTGTCTCTTGTCAATCTGCCTAATTATCACCAAGAAAATGTCCTACCAAAGGAGGGAGCTTTGCATCTTCTTCAAGTATTTTGGAAATGAAACATAAGCACTTTTAACATTTTTAATTGAACAACATAATGTCTATGCATGTGAAATGCAATTCATATGTATTTTCTCAGAGTGGAGAATGACTACTTAGCCTTAGTAATGTTATTTGCTCTACAGGTAAATCTCATTAGTTTTACAGCAAAAAGTGGTTTTGTTATGTCTCTAAAATTTTATCTGTCTGTAACAATTGTTTATTACCAGTACTTTCCTGCAAACAAAACAACTGTCTAATAAACACAAGCTTATCGGCAGGATTTGTTCAGCAGGTGTGATTCTTGGTGTGATTCTTGGTATTGGGCTGTTATTTACTGCTTTGCTTAATTTAAAAGAAATTATGCTAGTAGTTGTATGAAGTAGTACTGATCAAACAAAGAAGTATCTTATTCTGTTCCTGTTGACATCAATTATTTTTTATTTGACAAGTAATGGTAGTTTTGCAGTTGCTTTTCTGAATAAAGCATTATCTTACTTTTAAGTCTCCAACAAGCAATAACTTGATGTTAAAGATTGCACCCAGGAAAAAAAAATCCACACTGCAAGGTGGTCCTACTCCCTTTAAATCTGATAGGCAGCACTAGTCCCACTCTCCCAGGCTTGCACTTGTTGCTGTGGAGACTCGTTTCTGCTGGGTCCTTGGCAAGGATGCAGCCACTCCAGGCAGGGTCTGTGTCAGGGGAGCTGCTGTGGTGCTCAAAAGCTGACAGTGTGCTGCAGCTGTGCAAGGAGAGAAGGATGTGTGGGGGTTGACACCATGGTTTGTGTTCGTGTCTGAGACCAGAAAGAACAAACAGAAACCAGACAGGCTGCTTGACTGTCCTAAGGGGGTACCCCTTGTCTGTCGCCACCTCCACTGAAATCATCCTCCAATCCATCTGTTACCTTGTCCCTCCAGGTGGCTTTCTTCAGCTTCCTCCTCAGTGATGAACTGATGATCTGTCTCCAGCACTACCTCATCTAGATCTCTCAGTCCTGCAGCCTATCTCTTAGGTGTCTGTTCTTGAGATTGTCTTGTGGACTTCATGGTGACTCTAGCCAACTAGAAGACCTAAAGACAATGCAAGATGTTTTCCATATTCCCCTGGGTGTTGCTTTTGTGTCTTTCCTCTTCTTTATCTATATTAACACCTATGCATGGTGACTATAAACCCATGTTCTACCTACATGTAACTCAACCTGTTCACTTAGTTCTTTTTTTGATCTTTACAATTCTGTGTGTAAAATTTCACCCCTAATGTTCTTTCACCAGAGAATTTATTGTATTTTATTTACAAGATGCCTCAGTTTTCTAGGCAAAATTACTTTTTCATAACTGCTTTAGATGTGCTGCTTTAAGTGGATTAGGTTGATAAATTTGAGTTACATACAATTCTCCTCATCTCACGTCATGTCTTTTTACCCTTTCTTTATTTTGTGCATCCATCAATGCCGGGATAATGATTTTCAAAATATTCAAAATGTGCTTGGCACATAAATCTCAATTTGTGATGATGTCTTTGGAATGAAGATGCTGATTAGGTCACACAGTGCTAAGTATTAGCACCTTTTGGATCAGCTTTGATGTAAACAGAGGTGCAAATGAGGGAAGAGGGCTTATTGCTCTATTTGCTGGACAAAAGCTCCCCTAGGTCAGCATTACCACAAATTTGTAAAGGTTATCCAAGAGATGCAGAGATTTTCCTTTTTTTTTTTCCTTTTTGCTTTTTTGACATGCAGCCTTTTGTAATTTTTGTATATTTCATTGTGTGAACTGTTTGTGAAATTCCTGGCCACTAATCTACTGTTTTCTTAATCTCACTAGTGCATCTGATCCTGCTCATTAACCACCTCCATGCTGCTGGCTTGTGGTGTCACAACCCCAGAACAGTTAAGTCCCACTGGGTATTTTATTATCTTTTCAATTTCTGTCTTGGCACTCTTTAACATCATTGTACCATGCTCAGAAGCTTTGTTTCTGTCAGCAGCAGAAGAATGAGAGCTCAAAATTTTCTGATATATATTAGTAAAATCACAATATATAAATGGAAGCAAACAAACTAGCCATACCTTGCATGGTTCTGGATAGAATAGAGTGCAGATACGCTATTGTGTAATAATTTTGTATTTTAAGACAATGGGATTTGGAAATAATCTAAGATTTATGGGATTTGCCTTCTGATATTTCTGCTCTTTTTCCCACACTGTCCTTCACCACTGTACATCTTATAAATGTCAAATATTTCCTTCCCACCTAATACTTGCTGGTCAAATTTTATCTAGTTCTGGCAAGGTAACTTAACTAGAAGGAATTAAAAAAAAAAAAATAAAGTAAGCTGAACTTATGGGAGGACTTGCTCTTATAAAACTAATACCAGGTCTTTTTGCAAGCATGTTTTCTATTTTATGGATCCACAGGATTATGTGAACTTGGTTTCATTTTCATGCTGATTTTGCATGAAAAATGAACCTTATTTTTTTTAATTATAAGTTTAAGAGATTTTTTTAGATCTGCCATAACTGAATCCTGAAATTAGTATGAAGATGCCCTCTCTATCCACCTGCCCAGTAGAGAATCAGTAAAAGAAAATATATCTGTTGCTGCTAATTTCACAAAGCAGTAGCTGCCCCATTTGAAGGAAACACTTTGGCTACAGGTGAAATCCTAGAATATTCTATACAATTTCATTATATGATGGGCTCTAATGTTTAGGATGGCACAAGAAATTATCAAAGACAATAGTATTCTTTGAGTGAAAGGCAATTAGACATGGAGTATATTGAAATCACTGCTTTATTTCCTTTCTTCACTTAGAAAGTAATGTTTCTTTTGAATGACACTTGTCCTCCATCCATCAGATGTTTCTTGCTAAAGATCTTATCTCTTACTAGCCCTTAGCTTTCTGTCCAGTCAAGCATACAACTGTGCAGGCAATTTCACAAAAATCAATCTGATAGTAGAGACTGGAACTGGGGAAAAAATATACTGATAATGGAGGAAACACTAGTTGTAAATGAAATAAAACACCATTATTTGGAGATGGGAACAACATTTAAATTGTATCTCTAGCTAACAGAGCTATGAAGAATGCCATCTTGTTGACTAATGGCCTGCAAAGGTTTTTTCGGTCTGCCTGGGCTATTCCAAAACAATCAATGCAATGTTGCTTTTCTCCAGATGTCCCTATTCATCTGCAAAACTTTTAGCACAGATTGTTCTCTTATTTGTAAACAAATTATTCAACAATCCCAGTGTATCACCAGAATGACAGACAAACAGATGTGATGTGCTATCAGAAGTGGCTAATTTCAGATTCGATAATTTTCTGTGCACAGTGCCAATTAGCCTTAGAGTAGAGGAATGCCTGGCGGAAAAAAATGCTTTTACAACCATCTGGTTTGTTACTGGGCCTTGGGAATCTTGTATATATTGATGATAAAATAAAAGAAGCAGTTTTAATACATTTTCTTTCTTATTCTTCCCAGTCAATGTATTTTTAAAGATCTTAAGTGATTTATGTTGGGCCTTCTGATCTTACTGTAAATTTTCCTCAAAGTTATCTTGTTAAGAAAAACATGCGAGAAGAATGGAGTGACAAAGTCTGACATCCTTCACTGCTTGCTATTGCCTATAAATTGTCAATGTCACTTACATGAAGAAAAAATGGTAAAGTAACACTTTTTAGATATTCTGAAAACGTAACAATCAAAGGTCTGAATTCTACCCTCTCAAGCACAAGAATACCACTGCAGATTTACTGCAGTTTGTTTTAAGTTATTCTAGGAGACTGATCTCAGATATATAGTGTGGGAATAGCCAGACTGTCTTATCTTCTGCCACCGTGCATACACCCCCATCGTGGCTGAAAATTTACAACAGAAGACTTTCCAAGAAAAATATCTTATGGTGCTTGAACTGCTGAACTGCCAAAATTACTTGCAAAATGAAGGGACTTCAGAATTCAGTTACTGTATTGTAGAGGAGAGGAGGCAGAGAAATGCATCAACGAGTCACTTAGATGGCTTTTCCATCTGTTTCAGTTTTCTCTTGGCACAACAAGAAATAACAGACCTATTTCAGGAGCTGGCAAAAACTTTTTCTGAATGCAATATGTTTAAGTAGTGTGAAATTTAAGTGATTTGTGATTCACCTAGGTAAAAGATGCTACAGAGATGTGAAATCTTTGTCTTCATTATGACAATGGATCATTGTACTGCAAACAGTATGAATCATGAATGAAAAGACAGCCTGTTGGCTCCTGGCAGAAGTGCTTCAGATAGTCCCACAGTAAATATGACAAATAGACCCACTACACTTTAGGAGCAATCTGCTTTTCTGCACTTAATGTTTCCACTCAATTGTTACTTTCCCTCCAGGATGAGACACGTCTATAAAGATGCTACACTTATTTTTTGTTAGCCTCTGTCAGTTCAAACATTTCTTTATACATGTTTACCTACACCAAAAGGGAAATAAATATGCCCATTTAGCCCAGTCCACCCTGGAGCAGATTTTCATTATTTTTCAACACATCTCATCATTTAATCCAATCTATATAAAATAATCTTGAAGACAAGTGAAGGATCAGTGGTCCAGTGTCATTTCCAGGGTGAAAGAATAACTCTTTCTGGTTCTCTTGGATGACTGCAAAGGGAAAAATTCCTACAAATGGTAACTTCTTCCACCAAAACAACAGTCTAATGAAAGGCAGGCATAGAAATCTCTTTTGTGTTCTCTTTTGTATTTATCAAAATATTAGAGTTTTTCTCAATTCTTGAAAATAGAAACTCGTAGGTTATCAAGGAAGGAAGCCAAGGTGCTTGTTGGTCCCCAAATCTTCTGCATGTGTCCAAGAGAACTGTTTTCTCCAAACTTGTCTCTTCTCTTTTAAAAGGACGTGAATGCTTCAGGAAAGGACCAGACATCCAACATCAACTGTGTTGAAACACTATTTTCCAGTTCTAACCCTATGTGTTTGCATTTGCTTCATGAAGAAAAGTTCCCAAGGTCTCAAAGGATGTAAAAACTATTGTTTCAATAGTCATATTTTTCTGTTTTCATGCCTGAAAAGTGACTGGTTTAGTTGCCACCAGAAAATTATATGTTTTCTATGGAATAGATCATACAGACCAAATTCAGTGTTTTCTTTGATCTTTATTTTACTTATAGAAGCTTTGAAATATTGAATAGTTTAAAATATGTGCAACTAATATATTTCTGCACATTCACCAAAGAAGTAAAAAATTTGCTTTAATTCTATATTTTATAAATCAGGTTTATTTATGCTAGGCACAATCACATACACAGCCCCTGTCTTCTAAACATAAGGAATGCCAAATATAAGTTCACTCAAGTCACAACACAATGTACTATATGAAAAAAGCAAGACAGAAAAATTAACCTGCACAGGTGACTTCTCTGAATATTCTTGGCTTTCATGTACTCAGAAAAAGCTTGATCATATGTTTGAAACACCTATTTAGCCGCTGTAGCAAAAAAATAACCCCAAGAGATTTATTATTACCTCTACAATGTTTAAAAAGCCTGCCAAAATCCAGTACTTTGCAGAACAAAGAGTAAGACGTACTCCATGTTTGGAACCCTTAGCTTTCTCTTCTGGTATGTTGATGTGGCTTATTTAAACTGTCTGATTTTTAATTTTTTTTAATATAATACTTTTCAGAGGTTTCTTTTGAAATAATATCTTTAATAATTAGATAGAATTAGGGGGCAAAAAGGGATAAAGAAAGGAATTAAAGTAGAAATGGATTTTTCAAGAAAGAGTTAAAAGTGCTGACCTTTTTTAAAGCCTAAAATCAGAGATTAGCCAAGGAAATGAAAAAACAATATTTTTCAAAATAACAAAAGATATTGTTTTTTCAATAGGGAAAGGCATCTGAGAAGCCTAGTTTGGGGATTAGGAGTTTAATATTATTTCAGAGAAAAGATATTTGGATGGACAATAGGAATACCACAGTAAATTTCCTAGATTATAAATGGTGTACTAATCATTGTTTGTATTTATTTGCATGCAGATTACCAAAGAATTAGAATTATGAAGCATTCCTTCACTTTGGATGTGACTTCATGTACTCATATCTGAAACATGTTAGTAAGTTTCCTACAAAGTAAATATCCTAATCAAGATCTAATTAAAGCAGATTTTAGTAGAAGTTGTTAAGATACATAGGTGAACAACCATCTGTCTTGAAAATCGCTGACAAAATGGAGTTATTTTATAGGTCCAACAGCAAAATAAAACACTTTTGATGCAGTGTAGCCTTATGTTGCTAAACTTTGAGTCTTAGTGACATGATGATTGCAGTCCCACAGCATGAGACTGGATTTTACATTAGCTCAAACATTTAATGCAGTTTTACGTTAATTCTACACCATAAGATTAATTCCTTCTTTTAAGATACCAATAGTAATGGTGCTGTTAATGGTATGTTAATGTAATTTCAAGGGCCAGCTGTCATGTAAAGGGGAATGATTAACTGAAGAAAGAGAAGTCTATAAATCCTTCAAGAATTGTTTTGTACGCAAAGAGTAGGAAAGCTTAAGTCAAGGTTATCATATAACCATAGAATCATGTAACGCTTTGGGTTGGAAGGGACCTTAAAGATCATCTAGTTCCAAGCTTCCTGCATTTTTCTGTTCAGAGGGAGAAAGACTTCATGAGCAATTAAACCCAGTCTCAGAATATGTACTGTAATCATCCACTCTTAGTTTCCCAGCTTGGTCTTTACAAGTGAGAGTTTTGCCTGTGTTCTCTATGAAGACTTATGTGTAAGTATGCAGGAACAACCTTTTAATGTGTGTGCCATGGGTAAGCTTCTGCCTAAGCCCTCTGTACTCCACAGAGCTCCACTTCTGTCTGTATGTACTACATATGCTAGTTAGTAACTAGAATTATGAGTTTAATATTATTAGAAACTAGAGATTCCTTCTTTATTCTCATTCCATCCAAATCTTTTCTCTTGATTTCCCTTGTTTTCAGAGTCATCATGGCAATATAGCTTTCTTTTCTTCACTTAAGGCTGCATTTGAGCCTCTGCTACCAAAGGCAGTGAAATGGCAATACTGTAACTGACTTTCAGGAGAACAAGGGGTCTTCTGAGACAAATGCAAATACTAGATCAAAACATCATTATATTGGCAATCTCCCGTGGTTGAAACATTCTCCTTGTTGAGATTTATGTTGAGGATGTAGGATTCAAAAACAGGATGAAGAACAAAGATTTTAGGATTTGAATGCTAGGGATTAATTACAAAAGGTTTCTGTCACAGCACCTAACCTTTAAAACCACTTTGTATTTAATGGTCCTGAGAGAAGCATATTGCAGTATTTTTTGCAGAGAACGTTGTTATTATGACTAAGCCTCGTTAATTTAGCCATAATATACGAATTAATCATGCCTGTGCCAGAAAAGACAGAACAGTATTGCTGATTCTTGCAGTTTATTACATCTTATCAGCAATACTGATATAAACATAAGCAAGATACAGGACAGCACCTCCTCTATAGCACGAAAGCAGAAGCAAGAATAAGAATGATGGTGCCTTCTTCTCCCCATGCATTTTATCCCATCTTTCACGTAACTTATTGTTTATACTTTCAAACCAATAACTATTAGCCAGGTATGTCCATGTCAACGGAACTGCAGTGGAACTGTGTCCAATAGTCCTACAGCAGAACATGGATCATGGGAAGAAGAAAGAAAAAAGGAATTTCTAACTGCATCATACCTCCATCTTGGCTCTTATCTCTTATTAACTCACTAAAATAACAACCTTTAAAACCCGTGACATTTTTCATACTATTTTTATCACCTAATTTACACTGCAGTAGACCCTTAAGTCTCCTTGAGAGTTGGTAGCCTCCTTCATGGACGTAAGTCAAAATAAGGATTTTCCAGGGGGGGCAACTTTGTTCTTCAGGTCTCATATCAGGTCTTAGAACAGGTGTCACAATAGGCTTCATAACTTATTTCACAACAGGCTTCATAACAGGTTCAACAGTAGGTTTTGCAGCAGGTTCTACAATAGGTTCTACCTCAGGGAGAGGAAAGTTCTCTGCATTCTGGTTTGTAACAGGTTTCACCTGAGGGAGAGGAATATTCTCCACATTCTGGTCTCCAACGGTTGTGAACAGGAAATGCTGTATTGTGTAAGAGATGGGTCCACCAGAGCTGGACAGCAATGGTCAAAAGCAGTGAATATGTAACACTGATGCCCATGAGAGCTGAAGTACTGTACTTAAGGTCTACTGCTAGGTGTCCGTGCAGCTCCACAGTTCAGTTCATGCTGTTGATGTAAGCACTTCTCTTAAGACCATAACTTGACAGGAGGATCTCAACTCCAGTATTCCTGCTGGCAGAGCTCACCACTAGGCTGAAATGTCACTTGTTCCTTCTCTCTTCTGATCCAACATACAGTGAGGTAAGACGGAAATCTGCTGTAACAGGGACAGAGCAATCCAAAATCAAGGTAGGTAATGGTTATGACATTTATTCTGCAGGTAGGTTCAACGCTCTCTCCAGTCTTTGGGGAAGGATACCTGCTGACCTCTAAAGGGGTCAGAATCAATAGTAAATTCTCTTGCTTAAACCAGGTCTGGACCTAGCTCTAGGAATTACTCATTTTAGAGAAATGAATAATGCTATGGTCAGCAATACCAAGGGTCACACAGATCTTTGGGTATTATTAAATTAATCAATCAATCAATCTACCACAATTTTTAGTAAGTCCTACTTAATAAGGGCCTACTGGCTTCAGGTGGTTCTTGGATAACGTAGTAAATTTCGAGGCTATAAAATCTCAGTTTGTATGCCTAAAGGTCAGTTATGTTGTCTAACCCAAAAAACGCACGCGATTTGGAAAATTTCATTTTACTCCTTTGTGTCAGAATACGTGACCTGTCCTGCTGTAAAGGGGAGCTGGGGATGATGCTTTCTGATAGATTTCTTGGATGAAAATAAGAAAACAGCAAAATTTGTATCTGAGAACGGCTTATTGATGAAGAAATGATATGGTCCGGACTAGAGTGGGATAGAAAAGAGCAGAGAGGGAAAAAGACGGAGAGAGAAACAGAAGGCACGGACGCAGCACTGCCGCCAGAACCCCGCGGCGCCCCGTCGGCGCTTGCTCGGCATGTGGATGGAGCCATGTGCGCTGCGAGTCTGAGTGGCTGCCGGGGCGGGCTGGGCGCGATTTCCAGGCAGCAGCAGGCTGCGTGTCCCTGCCCTCGGCCAACACCGGGCTGCCGGCTGCGGCGGCTGCGGGCTGGTGCCGGGCAACGCGGTGGCGATGCTGCGGGCTGGTGCAGGCAGCGGTGGCGAAGCAGGCTGTCGCTGCTGCCTCGGAGGGGCTGGACAGGAAAGACGGATGGGGAGGAAGCGGGAATGCAGGGAGAAAGATGCGAGCGCGGCCGGAGGGCCGAGCTGAACCTCCAGGCGAGCCCCCGATCACATGAAGCCAAAACCAGCGGGCTAAATTGCGGCGCAGTCCACCGCCCTTAGCTGCTAAGGCTCCTCCCGCAGCCCGGCTCCCCGGGTGTTTTCCCCTCTGCATCCGGGGGTCCGCCTGCTGCAAGGGGGGAATCGCTTGCAGCTCAGCCGGGGAAAACTTTCTCCCCTTGAGGCGCAGCCGGGCGGAGTCTCCGCAGGGACAGAGCCTCCCTCCGCTGTCTCCCTGGTGCCTCCTCAACACATGGCACCTGCTGACCCTCCCAGCCCCTGCAGTCATTGTTTGCCTCATTTCAGAAAGTGGGTTTATACCATATGTTGAGGCATAAATAAAAATTAAATTGGTTCTTCACAACATGTTATCTGCAAGAGAGAGTCAATACAATTTACAGAAAAGTAGAAAGAGTCTGATATTGGTTTAAGGCATTGAAATGATAGAAATTACCATTTTGGTCATACTCTCCTGCTTTTAATGAGATTGTTTTGTGAAAATACCTTCTAGGGGAATTAGTTTTATGAGTGTGCAGTGACTAATACACAGATGGCCCGTGTTTTGGAAAGGAAACCTCTAAAAAGACACACACCAGACTGTAAACTGACTTTGTAAGTATTAAACAACACTGAGACTCTACAGCCTAATCACCTTATACACTTAAAAAAACCCACCCCTCACACATTTTTCACAACCCACAGAAATACCTGCTGTTACTGAAATTTTGTTCCTTGTTGGCTTAAACTCTGTAAAAAGGGAGCTGTGAAATGGTTTGCCTTATGATCTTGGGATGTGAAAAGAGAAAATTTTCTGGAACAAAGAAATTTTAATAGGAAAAGCCTGTCCCAGAGGAGTTGAAATAAAGGTGTGTCAGGGTATGTTTTGAGAGAAAAGGCAGATGAAGAAACTCTGTACGATAGTCCTTTAAGCACCTAGATCCATCACAGCTTACAAACCCCACTAAATTAGATACATTAGATAAATTAAGTACATGTAGACCATTTGTTGTGGTAAATCCATTTTTATATTTAGTTTCATTTCTGTAGATTAAACACTTCACTTTGAGGAAATTGTTCTGAGCCTTTGCAGAGCTCCAGGTCATATATCCTGACTGAAAGGTTTTCTGGATGAACTAATTGCCATTTGGTCTGTTGCTTTATTGTGTTTTATAAGCAGAGCTGTCATAACCAAATGTCTGAGTCCTGTTTTAGCCCCTTTTAAACCAGTTCATGTTGTGGGTTCATGAAGTCTAGTGGTAAAAGGGAGGGGGCAATGCAGAATTTCTTCTGGCAATAATAATTCCAGGTTTTCCTTGTCTTCAACTCCTTTTTGTGAGTGGGACAAGCATGGGTATCATCCTCCCTTCCCTTCTCTTTTTCTCCTTCAGTCCAGAAATTTGTTTCCTCTGAAGGCTTCATTTAGAGGAACAGGAGAGAGAGGGATGAAACTAAATCAGTAACCATAGATTCATTTGTTATATGTGGTTCTGATTTAAAACTAGAAAATTAAATTATGGATAAACAGCTTGCCTCCCATTCCTTACTGATGAAATTGCTTTTGGATATATAAGCACTCCTTCCTCTATGGGAGTGTTTATGCATAAATATAAATATACTTTTACATATTAAAAGAACCTCAGGTACATGAATTTGACTAAGCAGTTCTGTTGTCAGATTAGACTGCTTTATCTGCTTGTTTTAGCTTCAGCAGCAGGAGAAAAACACAAATGAAGGTGAAAAAAAAAGAAATTTGACAGATGCCAGTTTGTAAAATTCAATTTCAAAACTATTATTAACTGGTAGTTTATCAAAGGCTTTTAAAAATGTAAAGTATTTGAGTGTTAGGACTGAGTATGAACTACCGTATCTTATGGAGGTTTTTTGAAACTTGAGGTATGAAGTTCTTTAAATGAATAATTAAATTCATTAAAAACAAAGTGAAATGTTTACTATTTACTGTAGAAAACATAAAGGAAATCCAATTTATTTCACAACTGGGATCTTTATAGACTGTCATGGCACTATGGCTACCACTACAATTCTGTGGAATAAGTATAAAAAATTGGGTGTAAAAATTACTGTTGGCATGTGAGAGATGAAAATATCTTATTAGTTACACTGTGATAAATCTATATGGTAAACATAAAGTACACTCCAGGCATAACAGTAAGACTAGTTGAAATATTTTTATGGGAAAAAGACATCAGAGAATACCTTTTTTAAAAATGAAATTGTTTCTTTTGTGTCATGATTGTGCATGTCTAAAAATGCAATATATCAGGGTTTTAAATTGTTTCTTCCCCATCATTTCAAGCGAATTTCATTGCCAAATACCATTTTAGTCCAATAGGAAATATTAAAGTATTCCCAGACAGAATCAGCTTAGCAAGTTAAGCCAAGATCTGGAGCAAACTAAATCTCGACTAGAAAAATAAGCTAAAATAAAACATACAGTAATTTTCTGCACTATTAGGGAAAGATTCATGTTGCCCCACAGGACAACATCTCATTGTTTAAGTTCTGCCAGTCCCTCCACCCTCAGCTCTGGCACCTACCTCACATCTCAAAGCATGGTCAGCCACATTCGTGTATTAAAAGTTCCCTTCCTGTCCAAGGTACCTATCTGTCTGATATGCACAGGAATATCACCTTCTGTTCTAGGAACCACCCTGCTTCTAGGAACTTCATCATGCAGGTCCTGTGGCCATACATCTACCCACGCCAATCATCCAATGTCAGCAGCAAACAGGTTCATGGAGCAGAACTGGCGATCGCAGGTGAGCTTGAGCTACTTTGAGCCTTTGTGTGAGTGGAAGATGAGCAAAGAGATGCAGACACGTTAGCAATCAGAATTTAGATGGCATCAGCATATTCATCAGGAGAGATTAAATAGTGATGGGATTTGGGGAAAACATTAATGTGAGGTTGTAGACAAAGACAAATGACAGTGGCCATATCCAATTTTACTCTTTAGTGCTGCAGCCTCCACTATTTTGCTGTGTCTAGAGGCTGAAGCAGAAAACAAAAACTTGCATGCATTTCTTAAAATCCTGACTTAATTAACCTTATTTGTGATGAAAAAATTGTTACTTTTATACATGAGCGGTGAATATACAGTGGCAAAATGTGATGAGTGGCAAATCATAGAAATAGTTCTTTTTGAGAGAGCAAGGTTCAGAGCAAGGTTACAAATCCTATCATCCTTCCCTCATAAGCTGTCCACGAGCTCATCTCCTTTTAACAGGTGCTTGCTCTGTTCCCAGAGGTCAGTCTGTGTCTGCTTCCATTTTCCTGATAGCTGTACCACATTCTTCTGACCTGTCAGTGATGCTCAGACTGACATGCTGCTAGTTTATCTTCAAAGTAAAAGGCTCAAGTAATGTGCTAGTGCTGCAAAGTACAGAAAGAGAGGTCTCATGGTCACCTGAAAAGTTCCTGTGTAGGGTGTGGAGAAAGAGGGAGCTGGCAGCTGGTTGCTGATGGGGTAGATAAAGAAGAGCCTTCTATTGCTGATTTTATATTACATTGTCTTTGATGTGGAGTAATTTCTGCCTCTGGTGGTTTGTGTTCAACCTATGGCCATTTTTCCTCTTCCACTGTACTTGCTAGCTGGGACAGAAAATAAGTGTGGCTGCACTAATGTAGACATCAGAGGGATCCTCAACCTTTTATTCTCCATGCAGTTCTTTGGTGCTTCCCAGCAGGGTGAAAGCTGTGTGACCTTTTCATGTGCTGTGTTTCTTGTCTCTAGCTGCCTTGGAATTTTCTGTTCTATACAAATTTCTTGCTATGTTAGGGATCTTTCTGAACCTCATGGGTGTTGAACAAATATCCAGTCATACTTTCGTTATTGTTACTATTAGTCTGAAGTTTAAAAATATTAGTCCAAATCTTTATCTTTTTTTTAATGCCCATAAGCATGTATTTCAAGCTTCTGACTGTCTAATAGTACTACAAATTGTGAAACAGACCAACTCAAAATGTGTTATTTAAGCTCTGGAGATAAAATTGCACACATTAATTTCAGAAGCAAATATCTAGTATCTAAATACTGAATTTAAAAGTATTTTAAAGGGGATTCTGTGGAAAATAAGGTATTTAAAAGGACTGCAGTAGGACAAAGAGTGTATTTAGGTTGATAATATTTCTCTAATATGCATGTCCTGAGGAAGAAAACCAAGGAATGTGTATGAATCAGACACTGCATACAACCAGGTAAATTATCCTGATAGTATGCTCCCAGTCTGGCTTTTCTGAGGCTCTCAGCTAGGGGAGGTTCTTTTTGTGTAAAGGTCACTTAATCAATTTCATACCCAAGCACTCTGAAGTGTTCTCTGCAACTCAGCAGTGGGCTCAGATCCAACAAAATCACTGTTGCCAAAAAAAAATCTGAAATTTATTTAAATAATAGTTTTCTAAGCATGAGTTCCAAGTCACTATCTTTTTGCAGCCCAAGAATAAGATAACAAGAACTTTATTCAAATGGAAATGAATGGCAAATTTTTAGTAATGGTGACTATTTGTTTTGAAGTTCAGAATAAATATAAATTAATAGGACAGTGGTTGTACATCTCATACCTTTTATATATCATACCCTACTCATCTGTTAGCAATGCAGAGGATTTGGTCATTGAGATTTGTTCAAAATCCAATTCTAATTAACCATGGACGGTGAAAACAGAAGGCTGTTTTTTCCTTCCCTCTCTTAGTTTCTTTGGTAGGCTGACAAATGTGTATATGAAATTTTATCTTTTTTTTTTTTTTTTCTCCTCAGTGTCAGGAATCTCTCTGCAGTATTTACAGAGGTCAGGAAGTCGGTTCTTTCTGTCTGAGTAATTCTTGTACTTTAAATATTTTCATTCTACCACTGAAATTTCTCACCCCATCTGTCTCCAACTAAATCTAGCTTCTTTTTCGATTATTCTTGATAATTTATTTCTTTAACCAGGAAGTAGCTGATATCAAGTCATTAATTTTCAGGATGCTAAAGGACTGGTTTTCACTCTGTTATGTAAACATATTGTTTCATGCGTGCCCTCTGGCTATTCAGAGGTTTGTGAAACACAAAGACCTTTGATCCTATTTAACAAGATCATTTTGATGATTCTGCTAATACAAATAACTACCCATTCCCCCCCCACCCCCAACCCCCATTCATGCTGCTCATACTTATGTCCAAACTGTTAAAATGCTGTCTTAGTTCAGCTAAGTGCAAAGGAATAAGCAGTTTTTGCACAGACTCAAAAATCCCTGAATTTTCCTAACTGCCTGGTTGCAGATGGACCACTTGCAAGCAAGGGAGGGTTTTGGCATGGATTACAATAGGAAAAGATTTACAGCCATTGCTGGAAAGCAGTAAATGGCTTGATGGTAATTAAGTACAATAGAGGTGTTTAGGTATAGTCACAAAAGGATTGCCTCCTCTCCTCTAATTAATTCCTCAGAAAATATGACCATTGGGACTTTTTGTTAAGAATGAATGTATTTGAGGAAGAGCACTCATCTCCATTTTAGAAATGTTAAAAGTTTAAATAATAGTCCTATGAAAATATTGGTCTATTTAAAACACCAGATCTCAAACCTAGTTTTAAATAGGTAGGTAGGTAGGTAGGTAGGTAGGTAGGTAGGTAGGTAGATAGATAGATAGATAGATAGATAGATAGATAGATAGATAGATAGATAGATGTATACATCTATATGTAAATAACTGCTAAAGACTTCTTAGGTGTTACAGTGAATCTATGGAAGGCAGAATTCCCTCTTCAGCCACAGAAATTGGTCTTTCAACAGTATATTTCTGACACCGTGGTTTTTTTCAGTGTTCTATTTATTACGAGGGACTTCAGACTGTGTTGAAAGAACAAATAGTTTTCTCTTTCTGGTGCTTTCCTCATGACCACAAAAGGCATAGGTGCAAGAAAAGCATCACTACATTAACTTAATTAGGCAAGAAAAGAAAAGAATGTATTCACTTCAAGTGTTAAAAAAAGAAAATAAGGTAAGCTTCTAAAAAGAGGAGTGTTAACCGAGGACATAGATAAATCCAGAGATGTGCGAGTATATGTACAGATATCTCCATGGTGTCATCTTTTGGCTGTCAATTTCTCTGATCAAAAGTCTTATGCAGAATTCACTCAACTCTAACATTGTCAGGCCCTAACATTGCCAGGAGAGACCAGGACCAGGCCCTGCCTGAGCCAAACCAGAGGGGCAGACCCCATGAAATGCCTGTCAGCTGAAACTCCAGCCCCACTGTGCCACTAAAATACATTTTGTTTCATGATAATTCCTCTTCTGTCTGTTCGTTTCAATTCTTTAACTGATTTTGACATTTCAGTGTGTATCATTTCTGGGTCATTTTCACTGCCCCTCACGTCATCCTATTCCCTTTAAGTGTATTCGCTCCATTTCAAAATTTTCTTCTTTTTTTTTTTTTTTTTAAAAATAGAATTCCATTTCATCAAAGAAGACAGAGAAAGAATCTTCCATAGCAAAGAAAGCCATCTTGATGAGGGATGAGTAGATAAAGCCATCAACCTACCATAATTATTAATAGCTGAAAACACGTAGTCCTTCATATTGCACTTGAATGTGGCTGTTGGAACTATCTCTGTATCATGGGGAAAAGCCAGAGACTATTTCTTTTTATAATTTGCCTTCTGTGTCTTGAGTTTGGTAAAATGGAAAGGCATGGCCAATAGTATTTACTTTAATCTTTACCAACACGAAACTGATTCTGGTAAAACACTGGGGCATATGATTAAAACCAGCAATGTTCTGAAAAATATTTCAGCAATTATTAACTGTAAGTAGCACAATAAATCCTACTGAAGCCATTGGAATTTGAGCATGTGCTTAGAGTTAAAGATATTGATATGTACAAGAAGACTTTGCAAAGGAAAGGCCTCCTTTTTGTTTGCTACAAATACGCCTTTTTCTCTTGTCCTCATCATATCAATCCTTATGGTAGCAAACTATTTTCTCATTTATTTTTCACAATTTTTCAGGATTCATGAAAACATTTTACAGGCACAGATTTGGATAATAGCTGGAGGCAGATTGTTTTGGGAAAAGAGACTGAAATTGGCTGAGGTACTAGATAATAAATGGGTGTAATCTGTGTCATAGTAAAGGCTTGCCTTATTAAAATTCCCAACATTCGTGCTGATTTGATAAACACCTTTGTTACGATATATCACACAGTATATTAAGAAAGCTGTTAATGAAAAATGAATATTGCAGTGTCTTTTTGGAAGGCTGAATCAATATGCCGTTTTTAATAATTCAGTTTATCCCTCAAAATATCATTTTAGCCCTGGAACAGAAAATAAGAGCACAGCATAATTACCAAACCTCACCTTTTCCCTTTCCTAGCAGCTCACATCTGACTGATGCCTACCTCCTCTCAGTTTTTCTGAAGCTGTGTTACTATATAATGACTCAAGAAAGGTTCAGTTTTTGACAGGAAGAAAGGTCTGTTATTTTCTGAAGAATGGCAGGTCTGAAAGATTGACCTTCATTTCTTAGATATGAAATGTTTTATTATCTCTATAGCGATCAGAACTGATAAATTTATGAAGCTTCCTGTGTCTCCTGCATTTAGGGGAAAATTAACATCTGATTTGACTTGCAGACCATTTCCCTCTTTAAGAGGTCAGATAAAGTGTGAACAGCAGAGATCGTGGTTTCACCTCCTGACCCTGACAACTCATCACGAAGTGTGTAATTCAATTTTCCTGGCCATTTAGTTTTTTATGGTTATCAATGTCCAGGTAGTAATTTTGCAGTATAAAGTTTCATGTATATATTTTCTTATTTTCCTCTGCTATTTTTGATGTGGATGTCTTCCTGGGATAAAAAGCTCTCTAGAAATCAGAGAAAGGTAAAAGAATTAAACTGTCTGGGATATTGCATTTCTTGGTTTGCACAACACATTAGATTTATCTTTAGCTTGGCTTCCTGAGAGTTGGCTTTTCTGGCCCTTGCTACTGAAGCTCTGGGGACCTGAGGAGAAACTGGAGATGTTTCTGATAGCTCAAGGGACAGAAGAGACGACTGAGTTAATGTGTAGGATGGACATCTGTTGGAGTCACTGAGCCTGCTACTGAGCCGGGGAAAATGGCTGAGGTTGGTTGGTGGAAAAGCTCAGGGAATTGAGAAATGCTTCTTCCCCCGTGTTTCTGTAAAGGAACAGCCTCTCCCACAAGTCTCCGTGGTTGAATTGCAACTTTACCCAACAGACTCCGAAAAATCCTGCATTTCCCAGCAGCTTGCGTGGCTGCCTCCTGCCTTAGCCCTCTGTCCCACCCCAGTTCCTCTGTCCTGCCCCCTTTTCCCCTCTCCATTGGTGCATCTCCCGAGTCCCACCCTGTTCCACCCCCGTTCCCNCTCCCTGTCCCCCCCCCGTCCCCCCAGCCACTGGCTCCTTTCCTTGGCCCTGCCTTTGTACCGCCCCTGGGGCGGGGAACCGAGTTGGCAAAACCAACCACACACGTGGCTCTCAACCTCTTCTTGTGCTCACCTTGTTTCATGAGGGGTTAAAACCTGTGGAACCAGGGTCAGAGGAGAGCCCTCCTGGCTCGTCTCTGGTAATAATTTAGGCTAAGGTGTGGGGACTGCATCATTAGCACCTGTACAGCAGCGCAGGGCAGAAATAGGGGAGAGCCAGCAGATTGACTGCACCCCATCTCTTTCTCTCCAGGGACAGTTTGGGGAACACAGCAGCCCCTCTGCCTGCCCTAATCTTCCCACAACCTTTCTAATTTTGTAGACACTCTTGTTGTTCAGGGAGAAGCTGCATTATTGTGAGAGCAGAGACAGCTTAGGTGGCATGAAGCTAAACTTGTAGGAAGCCTAGCATACCAGCTGATAAAAGAAGGCTCCTTTCCTCCCCTCCCATCTTTCTGCTGCACCAGGTTCACCTCTGAAATGATACTACAATTTTCTAAACATTAGGATAGAGAACTGGTGGTGTGCCGTGGTTTCAGCTACGATAGAGGTAATTTTCTTACCACTGGCTGGTTAAGGACTGTTTGGATTTGTGCTGAACACGTGGCTGATGACACAGGGATGTTTTTGTTATTGCTGAGCTGGGCTTGCACAGAGCCAAGGCCTTTTTGTATTGCCATGCTGGTGAGGAAGGAGGGAGTTGAGGGTGCATGGGAGGCTGGGAGGAGACACAGCTGGGACAGGTGACCCAAACAGACCAAAGGGATATTTCAGACCATGTGGCATCACACTCAGTATATAAAATGGAGAGAAGAAGGAGGAAGGGGGGATGTTTGGAGTGATGGTGTTTGTTTTCCCAAGATGGCTGAACAGCTGCTTGCCCATGGGGAGCAGGAAATCCCTTATTTTATTTTACTTGTGTGCATGGCTTTTGCTTTCACTATTAAACCATCTTTCTCTCAACCCATGAGTTGTGTCTTTTACCCCTGATTCCCACTCAGATCCCTCTGGTGGGGGAGTGAGCGAGCAGCTGCGTTGGGCTTGGCTGCAGGCTGGGGTTAAACCATAACATGGTGTAGTGAATTATCCCTATTATTTATGCTTTAAATACTGAAACAGTTTTCTTAATGAGTGCATGTATTATACAAGAACAAGAGTATGAGATTCTCTGCTTACTCACTACCTCTGGAAGTGTTTACATTGGTTGTCTAATGACAGCCAAAGTATCTAAAACAGAGCTGGTTGTAAGAGTTCCTGTACTCCCTCTGCATTCAGCATGAGCCTCTTGCTAATTGTTCAGATGTTTGGGTCATGCACTGCAGATGTCAAGCTGTAGGCATTCAGTACCGAAAGTGTATCAGCTTTTAAAACTAAAACATGGTAGAAACGTTTTGCCCAGGTGATACGAAACCCAAGTTGTCCTTAATACATATTCATGCACAATCAGAGGAGAGCTGAGGAAGAAGTAAAAAGTAGTGGTTTTTTGTTTGCACTAAAGGCCAGAAATCAGAGTTTTGAAGATTTTTTTTCCTTTCAGGTAAGAGAGCAATACTGGAAATCAGACACTTTCCGCTGAAAGGAATACGCCACTAAAATGTAGCAGAAGCTGCTTTTATTTTTAAATTTTCACATTAAAACAACTTGCAGGATTACTAACTCTGAGAAGTGAGACATTACCAACATTACCTTAAACATTACCAAGAAAGAACTGTTCAGGAAGGTTTTTATTTTGGCATACTATAGGAATGTTACAGTTTTGTTTGGTTCCTATTTGCTCTTCTCCCCACTGGAGAGTTTGGATTGGACAAAATTGAAGAGATGTCTCTTCTTTCATTTGTTGTTTTCACTGTCAGATTTGGCAATTTTTTAAGGACATTTCCAGTAACATGTTATTAGACAAACACCTTCCAGGTGAGACTCCCTTCAACACTGGCAAAGTGTGAGATGTTGTTTCTGAACATGTTGAGCTTCCTCAGCCTGTGTGATAAGCTGGACCCATGAGCCTCACTGTGCTTGTGAGGAAGGGTCACTCTGCCTGTCAGAATCAAGTGCTGGATTTGCAGCTTGTGCTCAGGGTGATGAAAAGGCATTCCAAATCCAGTACATCTGCTGTCCTTCAGGGCAAGCCAGGGAATATAACTGACTTTCTTGAGTGGAGAAACGTGGACTGAAACTCCAGAGACCACCAGCTGTGGAAGAAGAAACAGCTCCTGTCATTAATTTTTTATGAAGGTTTGTTGTAGGTGCTGTTCTCTCAGGTGACTGAGATGACTTTCTGTTATGCTGAAGGAGAGCAGTGTGGCCTCTGAATGCCTCAGACAGTCAGCATTTAAGGGCTTTGCTTTGGGCTAAAGGGGAAGAACATTTATACACTGTTAGAACAATTCCATCAGATGATGAAAACACTTTCAGCAGATTGGAATGGAAGTGCTAGAGGCTGCCTCAACATAGGGCTGCATAAAAATTACATCTAGCATAAAACCATTAATAGTCCATTTCTCCTGACTTATTCAAGACTGTAATCATCATCCATTTTATTGTACACCCCTCTCTTGCACACAAAGATACTATTTTTGCTGCAAGTGGAAACAATGTCTTGTTCACATGGGTCAGATGTTAGAAAAAACAGCCTATATTTCTGCCGCTTTACAACTTAAAGAAAGATGAATTGTATAAAAAGATATGAATATATAATTTGTCTCCCCTAAACATGTAAAAAATGTTGATATTCAGTTGGAATTTTTTTTCTTAGTTTGTAGAAACAAAGTTTTATAAACAATAGAGCATGCAAGAGAGAAGAGCAAGGATTTCCCTACTGTTGAAGGGCAAAAAGGACAGAATCTGTGAGAGACTGGTTTCTCCCTGTTTACTGAGGATGACTTCTGTCACAGAAATGCACAAAAGCAAGAGAATTTCAGCATTTTTCAGCTAACAACTTGAAGCCCTAATAGTAATTTGCATAGAAATTACAGAATGTGATAATTACCACAGGATTTTTTCTTAATGTTGTTCTGCCTGACAAAGGCAAGTAGGGACCCTTTAGGAGGCTTTTACAGACTCCATTGAGGAGTCTCTCAGTGTTATCTGTGACCTTGCTGAGGTAAAAGAGGTGATTGTTTTCAGGACCGGCACCCTGCACTCCCTTTATATTCTTAGTATTGCATAAATGCCCTGTATTTTCACGTCTCAAGATATGTCAGCTGAAGTGTGTAATCTTTGGATCAAAACAGGATGCAAAATGGTATAGAGCCTGAATATAATTTTTCTTAGCAACCACACACTCAAGAGCAGAAGTACCCTACATTTACTGTTAGCTGTTTTATGTTAGCTTAATTACAGCCAGTGTTGTTTAAGAGGGTGATGGCAGCAACATCACCTTTTGGTGAGTGAAAGATACCAAGGTAGGCATGTACCTACCTGTACTGATTCCTGTGTGTGAACTTGAATTGATGCTGGCTGGATGCCAGGCACCCACCAAAGCCACTCTGTCACTTCTCCCCCCAGCTGGACAGGAGACAGAAAATATAACAAAGGTGTCATGGGGTTGAGATATGGACCAGGAGAGATTACTCACCAAAGGGAAGTGTTACCTTCCCTTTTCTCTTCACATATTTATAGTATTATGCACATACAGTGAGTAAAGGAGAAAATATGTATCAGAGAGGCTTTTTTTTTTAAGGTTGACTCTTTGAAGGTGTCTAGAATTTGAAATAAAAATTGTCTTGTAAAACTTTGGCTTAAGTCATGGGAGGTGAGAGGATAAAAGATTTACCAAAAAAAAACCAAAAAACAAAAAACACCAAACCCCCACAAAAATCCCCAAAAACCATCCCATATCTGTCAGATGTATCCAAGGGATATATTTCAAAATTGTGAATATATGTGTAAGCAATGCAACATCTCACTAAGCACTGTCCTTTTATGACACTGATACAGTGCATAATATAGATGTGGAAGATGTTTTCATCATCAAAATAATACTTGCATTGGATTTAGGAGACTGCCAAATTTCTTTTACCAGCAATATTATTCCAAATAAAATCAGGGAAATCAAAGTTCATGTAAACTGAGACCTCACAGAAGGCTCAGTGGCAATCTATAATGCTGGCTTGGTGAATAGTGTAGGCAGGGAGGGTTATCTTCCTTCTGTATGAAGGACTTGCTGGACACAGCTAGTGTGCTCACCAGTCTGATTGCCATGCAAGATCCTACAATGCAGTTTTACATACTTTCCAGTACTGACTCTGACTTTCACCTCTCTGCTGTGCTTTTTAATTTCGAATTATTTGCACTTGAAGCCATATATATATAGGTTATTGATCTTCATATTTTGATCTTGTTGCCCTATAAACAGTATTGGCCTTTTAAAGTTTCTGAAATCTGTGGAATGATTTTACACCAAGGATGTGAGTAACTCCTTAGCAATTTGTGTTCCTGTCATGCAGAACTGTCTTTTTATTGTATAACTGCAAGCAAGAGAAACAAAAAAGAATGAAATGGAGCCAAAGAAAAATGAAGCAGAATAAAAAGGTGAGAAATGTATGAAACAGTTGTGGATTACTGAAAGTTCACAAAACCAAGAGGGCATTACAACAATACAGCTTTCCTGATGAGACTGCCCCATGTGTCTTCTCCTATGTTTTCTTCATTTCCATAATACTGAATTAGTGTGACCCATTCCTAAATAAGCAAAGTCAAGCTCAATCAGTGTCTGGGTAAAGGACCTCTTAGGCACTTGCATGTATTCCAGTAATGGAGTAGATTTATTCTCATGAGACCTTGAGCAAGTATTAAAGTGAATTGCTACTGCTTATGTCAGGTATTTTGATTTTAGATGCATTATTGGAGACTCACCATTGTCCAGTTCATTTTTTTTTCACTTCAAAGCAGAGGTTAGTTCTGCTGTTCTGACAAAGTTATGATTTGAAATTATACAATTCTTTGCTTTATTTTTGAACTGATTTATTTGCATTGGTATCCATTTTTAGTCCTGAGCAGTTGTGGAATCTGTATGCATTATTTAAGCACCACTCTGTTTCCCTGCATTAATGGATGAGTGTACAGCAGAGACTATTTTAGTTTAGACACATGTGAACTTATGTTACTCATATCTTTGCTACAAATTCCTGCAGAGAAGCACAGTGAATTTTAATGTGGCTTTTACCTTTCATTTTGGCTGCATGATTTACAACATTCTTCATCTGCCAGCAACTCCTCCATTACAATGCAGATTTTTGAAATGAAGTATATTTGAGAAGTGGGATATGAAAAATTAGGAGGGGAAAAGTTACTTGTAATCAAATCAAAAGCTGATCTTCAGAAATTTTCAGGGTTCTCGTATCTAGCCTATACAAGCATAGTTTTAATCTCAGAGATTGTCTTCAATGTTGTTATCTGGTCTTGGGTCTAAACTAGAAAAATATGTAGAGATTTTAACTTGTATTCACTTCATTTTAAAGGCTTGATAAGGGCAAATGGCATAATGGCTTAACTTCAACATTATTCCCTTGCATACTACAGCCACGAAGAAATTTTATTAATACATTAGCCTAACAGAGGTGATAACAAGGAGTGATGTAGAGAAAAAGAATGACCTGTAAAATAATGACAGTTAGAGTTGTTGCTTGTAACTCTTTAAATTAGAGGTCATTCTAAATTCAAAAAGAGAAGCCTTGTATAAACATAATCCTTTATAGCTCAAATCCCTCTGAAGAAATTATTTTATGTGTAGCTATAAATACTGTGTTCATAATAAAAATAATTTAACTAAACCAAAACAATTCAAGAAACACATATACTGTACAAGGTCTCCCTTTTCCCCAGTCCACTTTTGCCTGTGGCTGAGCTATGTTCTCCAAAAACACAGCTCTCTCTTTGTATTGGCATTAGACCTGGCTTCCTGGTAGTGCTACTTGTGTGTGTTCTTAGCAGTATGTGAAGGTACACCACACACTTTCAGTATCTTACAGGCTAGGAGATAGATACCATATAATTTTGTTATCTGCTGAAGAATCTGTCAAGAGTGGGCTTCCATTGTGTGTAGTTTGTCACCTCTTTCAAAAGCTGTTGTGTGAGTGAGTAAGGATCACATTAAGGCTGGGTTTGTGGACATGTTGTGGGATGTGCATACTGCGTGCAGAGCACCGAGTAGAAGCTTTCTTCACCCTTGGTGCCATCAGTTACAGTTTTACAATATGGATGGTTTAATATAGAGTTGTGGAAGAAATGTGGCTCTGCTCTGACTATGGTCTCCAAACAGTTTTGCCAAGCAACAGAAATTGTGTCATTTCAGGAAAAGTTTGGGTGTTTCATTTTAACCATAATTATTCCTACTAAAAATTTTTGTTGTTGCAGAGCACTAGAGTGCAAAATCAGGCATACTTGTGGATGTTAATGAGGTGAATGGTAGAGTTTCCTACTATATTTGAAATGTAATGACTGAGTTCTTAATTCTGTTTTCTATTGGTGAGAGAAGGCCAAATACATTAATTACTTAAGAACAGAGAAACCAGTAGAGGAAAACTCATGTGTCACTGTTAAGGTTCTGAAAAAAGACTTCCTCTGTTTTCACATATTTGGAGTTTTCTTCCTTAAGGCACATTGTCTTATACATACTCTTAGCATGTGCTTGCTTTCTCTGTGGTCATGGCCATATATGTTTGCAAATGATGCTTTTTCAGTGTGAATGTAACCTTTTTCTTGTAGTACAGCTATCATGTTGAGACTAGAGCTCTCTGAAGAAGAGGCAGATTTCTGTGTGCCACTGCAGAGAATTTTACTGTTTCATTTACTGCTTTGGTGTCCTTGATATAAAATGTAGCTTGCTTTTGATGTTCATGTCTCTTTTCAAGGTGTAGAAATTTCAAGAAAAGGTAAAAATCAAACTCCTCAAATATCCATCTAGGTTTTACAATATTTAAAAAAAAACAGTGTTCATAATAGAGGACAAGACATACCATGCAGGTGAGTTGGAACTCAGTGATCTTTAAGATCCCATCCAATCCAAACCATTCTACAATTCTGTGTTATGTGATGCATATCTTTACACTAAAGATAAAAATATAATGGCATAAATTTGAAAATTCCATGGCATTATGTCTCTGACTTTTTTTTTTCCCTTTGGGCAGATGTTTGATGTTCATTGGCTTTCCTGGCAAGATAACTTAAAACATTTCAGAAATGTTTGTTCCCTCTGGTATCATACAGCACCTTTTACTAAATTCTACTCTAGGCACTTCAATTATAAGGACCTTTAGTAAATAATTGATATGGTGAATTATACATGTGTAAATCCAGCTTTGTAATTAATTTTGGCAAGCCTACTTTGATAGAAGCATAACTGGACTTTGTGCAACTGTAAATGACTGCATGGAGTGCAAATTTTGAATTTAATCATGTAACAAGAGCAGAGGTATGTGAAACTCAAAAAAAGTAGTTGAACTTTCAAGTTTGGAATATATTTTTTTCTCAGACCTGCCCTTTAGGAATTGGAAATGAAGAGAACCACCCTGAGGCAATAAAAACTGCAGGGAGAAATGTAATAAAAGTTACAGACAAGTATCTTTAGAACTGAAGCATTGAGGAAAGTTCAAATATTATGCACAGTTCTCCAAGAGTAGTAGGATTGCATTCTGAGCAGGCCAATAACGTTTAAACCATTTTACCAGTGTGAAGGCTAAGAAACCTTCACATGCTAAAATTATTGTTTTGGTGATTCTGGTGAAAAGAAGGCATTCTGCAAGAAATAAAATCAAGAACATGAGAGAGATGAAAGGTTATTACTGTGCAGAAAGCAAGGCAATATATTTTTAACTGCAGATGATTTTTTATTTAGGTAATATTTGTTTTTCCTATTTTATTATAAAATACAAACATAATTTCTGGAAGCTGTCTCTGGGAGACTTGACTATGCTCTAGCTATGCCGAAAAACCTATCAACCCTAGCCCCCAAACCAACCAACCAACCAAATAAATAAAAAAAAAAAAATAGCAATCTTCCCCCTCTGCCACACCTTCTGCAAAACTAAATCCAAAAAACCCCATGAAGAGCAAAAACGACACAATGAAAAAAGTTTGCTCTTTTTTCTTGAAGTGTCTTCAAGTCCTCTCACATCCTCAAAGAGAATAAATACTCAAATCTGGTAAGTTTGGCTTTGTTAAAAATGTTTTGGATTTTTTCATCAATGTTAATAGACTGACTCAGCCCTGATGATTGAACTATGCTGACTTGTTTATATTCTGTTGCTTCAGGTAAAGTGGCAGAGATCACAGCTATAGATATGATATGTGTTGACAAATATAACATCTGGTATAGTTATGATCTTGTTGATCAGAGTATGCCTCTGGCTTCCTCCTTAGGTGTTCCAGCTGTCTTCTCTCCTGCCTTATTATTCAAAAGTTGTAACTTAGAATAAATGTCATTTGGAGGCTGTATGCTGATATTTAAATCATGATAGTCATGCCTGGCACACATCTATCTATCTGTCTGTGTGTCTGTCTCTCTATCTATCTATCACTGACAGACAAATAGCCCCTCTCACAGCCAGGTAGAACTCCTTATATTAGTGCCAGTTTCCTGTTCACTCCTCGGTCACTGAACAGGCCTCCCTCAAGCACCAGCTGAAAGTATTTCTTTCAAAGGCAAATGCAAGCACTCATTCACAATACAGTTTTGAAAACTTTTGGATGTGTTTATCACACATCCTTGCCAAATTAAGGAAGAATGTGATCTTCCACTGTTCATCCACTGCCCCGTTGCCTGCACCCCAGCAAACATTTTGAGCCTAGAAATCTACATCAGAATAGAATCTGCCGTGGTTGCTGAGGTCAGTATGGGGGAAGATGGATTATTGTAGGCTCTATTTCTTCCACTTGTACTTCTATCCTGAACAGTCAAAAGAAAACAAGCCCCAAACTGACTATGCTCAGCTCTTTGAAAAGGAGACTTTCATGGTACAATAATCTTAAAATGAGAAAATATAATTATGGAAAGTAATTTCCTCAGAGTAATCATTGTTTGTATTATTACAATGTCAGACAGTCAAGTTTCTCTTAATAAAATTCCCTTTCACAGCTCAGCTTCTGCTTTTGCCTGCTCATTCCGTCATCATCCTGCATTTGTGAGAGCATCAATTCCTCTAGATAGGAATTGTGTCTGTCTCAGTCCATGGCTTTTTCCATGTTTTAGTCCAGTGGGCTATTCAGTTTACTGATTGCTTTGTAAGGGACAAAATGTCTTTTAGACACCTCCTATCCAACCATTTGTAAAAGTATCTGTGCCTTCTCACATCAATAATTACATAGTGTTCCCTCCAAATTTCAAAGGATAATTATAACATGGTTGTATGAAAATATATTACTAATAAGAAAATAGTTTTGCTTTATTAAGTGAATAGTAATTCAGTCACAGAGCACTAAAGACAAAGCATTTATCTGTGAGCCCTGGACCAATGCTCTACAGACAAAGAATGAGCAGTGTGAAATTCATGGGGTGAGTGAGCTCCCTACTCATGAGAAGATACTTCACTCTGGCCATGAGGTTCTGTAACTGCCAGAGAAAATGAAGCAAATCCTGAACAAAGTTTATACCTTTCCAGATACTGTGCTTCCATGGCAACCTAGCAGGCCAGTTATCTGCTGAAAACATGGGAAGTGATGCCATCATGTGCCTGGGCACCACAGTGACTGCGTCCTGAGCTGTGTGAGGTAAAAACATGAGGCACAGCAAGCATGTGAAAGCTTTTCATTCATTTTGTCTCACTTTCTAAAATTATTAGAAGTTCAACCATTTTAATGTGCTAATTTACAGGTTGTTATTTCATCAAATAAATCCTAAAATGAGTGAAAATAATATTAAAATTCTTATATCATGCAGTATTTGTGAGCACTGCATCTTCCCTCTGTAGTACCTTGATGGAGAAAAAGGTGTGTGGCTGTGATCAACTCTTACATGGCAAGCAGAAAGTTGCTCGTTCTTTTGGACTTGTTTTGTGAACTCCTATGAGTATGAAGTACAAACTGGCCCTGAAGAAGGAGGCAATCATTGTGTTTATAGATTTCTGCTCTCACTAATTTTCTGTGAGAAATCAAACCAGTTTCAAAGAATATACCTGTGTATAAACAATAAGACATTGTGGGCATTTTTAAAATGTGATTTATTTCTGATTTGTGAGCAGAATGTACAACAGCATTTCTCTTGGGATTATTCTGGTAGAAAAGACAAATAAGGTTACCAGAGGTAGAGTGGTGACCCTACTGTGTGATAAAATCCAGCACATGGAAGTGGAAACAAGAAAAAATCAGGCAATATATTTAGCTGAGAAGCTGACTGACTGTTGGAACAACTCACATATGTTTTTGCTGTATTCTGTCACTGGAAATTTAGAAAAAAAAGGATCAAATCACAGCAATTAAATTTGACACCAGGGTGAATTCAGGCAAAGTCCAAGTGTTTGATGGAAGACCAGAGTTTGTGATAACTTTGTTCCCATCTGGCCTTTGAATCTATAAATCTTAATGAAGAATGCACGTGTAAGTCATTTGTTCTTGATGGGTGAGCTCTGTTTACAGCTGCCTGAAGAGGAGATGATGTGGTTCTCTTTCTGTATCCTGGACTTCTGTGGGAACACAGAAGTTATAAGTAACTGAGCCAGATCTTGTGACTGTCTAACTACCTGGAAAAAAAAAAAAAAGGCGAAAAAAAAAAAAAAGCTCCCAAGTTTACAATGGCTAGAATTATTCCTAAAATAGCATTCTGTGGTTAAGTCCTCCAGCTCTATCTGTGGTTTTCACTGGAGTGGGAATAATTCTATTGTATAAAGGGGACAGGCTACCTGTTAGATCATCAGCAACAAGGCAAAAAAAAATTTGATTTATGAAAGACTATGAATTAGTGATCCTGTCTACCTATATGGAAAATAGTTTAGAATTGGCAAAGGCCAACTATGTGGAAGAAGATATGAAATTCTGAAAGGTTAATATGCTTTTGTATTTCATTTTATAAAGTTTTTCTTTGCTACTGTTTAATTTAATCTATTTCACTACATTACATTCAGTACAAGACTTCTAGCAGCTAAGAAATAACAAAGATATTGTTCTCAATTAGATAATCTTTATTGGTTGTTACTATCTGTTAATGCTTCTTAGCAGAGTAAGACTGTATGTCCTCCACAGTTTAGGCCATTTAATAATTCACATTTATTTCTTTCCCCTTGTCTTAATTTTTTCAAGTAATTTCATTTCCTACAGCAAATTTTTTTCTTAGAACTGTATTTATCAAGATGTGATGAGCAATGCCACATAAACATTTACAATTAAAATTTCAGCTCAAAAGCTGAAACTATTTTGCCAGCTGTACATGCACAGACTTGTGCCTTCATACACACAGGCATACTGGTGCTGCAGAAAGGAAGGCTGGTGAAAATATCAGTTCTTCTGCTAATAAAAGTAGTGAACAGTCAGTATAACACAGCCCTGTCTCTGCACAAGATTAGGGAACCTTTAAAAGCCCAGGGTTTAAACTCAAGGTAAATTACAGGTGCTAGGTTCAGCACAAGGTTCAGGACAGACACGTGAATCAATATAATGAGTGAATGAGACTTTGCTGATGGAAACAGACACCCTGTCAGGTCCTCAGTGCAATCTCCTGAGGAAGCAGGTTTGTTCTGATGGATATCTTCCACCTTTTCTCCTAGTACAGGGAACAGATAGCCCATTTTATAGTAACATGTGACTCTAAATCCTAACCGCACAGTAATTTTTTTTTTTTTTTTTGTAGAGTATATTTTTGAACACTTTGAATCTCCTGAGTGTTAGCAGTTTTGGCTTATGTGACAAAGGCACTACAATCTGACAGATGTCAGCCATTATCCTTATAATTTCTGGATGTACTGCAGTGTGTACTGCTATAGTGCCAGAGATATGAACCAGAGCTGACAATAGAAATGAGTGTTGCTAAAGGGTTTTCTGGTTTTGTTGCTCAGTAAAAGTTACCATAAAGATGACTTTATGAATTCAGGTAGATGGTTTAAGAAAAAGTGCATGTTGTATGCGACTCTTCAGGAAGACTTTTTTATTTCCTCATATTTTATATTCCTTCTAAACAAAAGGGTTTAGCCAGACTGATGAAGAGCTTTATGCTTTCAAGCCTGCGGGCAAAAAAGAGTCATTGATTTCCATTACAAAATTAATCACATAATTTCTGTAAGTATGCAAATATTCCCCCTTGTAGATTACCTTTGGACTTAAGCTCAGCAGTCTTGTGAGTGCTTAGTTGGGTAGCAGCCAGACTGCTCAGCAGTACGCAGGACCCATGAGGACAAAAACAGGCAGTAGGCCTGATATTCATTGTTAGTGGAACCTGGAGTTCCATGGACCAGACACATCTGGGCAAGTTTTACTTGTTTGCAAACAGGATTGTACCCAAACTACGAGCACACATCATGGATTTTTTCTTGGCTAACAACACAGAGTGAGTGATGGAAACAATGACACTGCTGTGCAGACAACCCCAGTGCAAATCCTACTGGGAAGGCAGTCATCAGCCACTGGAAGTGTCAGCCTTGGCTCCTCCTTAGCACAGCTTGCAGCTGATGTGCTGTCTTCTGGCTTCCCTCTCTCTTTCTAAGGAATTTTTACACTGTCATGTTGGTTTACTACTAGAGTTCCTATTACTTATTCAGAAATTTTCCTATTGTGGAAATAAGCAAATATTTAATTCTCTGAATATATGAATCACCATTCTTTCAGGATCCTAAATTCCTTCTAGAAGTTCCATAGGCATATGGTCAGGTTTCACATTTTTCATTATTTCTTTTCATCCTTTGCTGAATATGAGAACCATTTTAAAGCTGACTGAAAGACAAGTTAATTTTGCAGCTCTGAACCAATTTTTAGAGCCTTTTCTCACTGAAATGCCTGTTCAGATTCATTCTGCATGAGTAGTCAACAAAATTCACAGTGAGGTAATTATCCTTTGCGGACTTCCATGAAATGAGTCTGATTTTTGTTGCTAGTCCCATGGGTAATTATTCCTGACAAAACCCCTGCTGTTGCTGATACAACTCAGACCTGTTGTCCGATACAGCCTTGATGAACTACTTCCTTAATGGTGCAAATCACATCTTTCCATTATGGAATGAAAGTCACTGATTAATAATTTTGTAGCTACTTTTTTGGCAGATACCCTCAGTCAATATGTAGTGGGGATAATTTCTGTTCCTTTTTCATGCATCCCTTAAAACAGTATGAAAGTCACAGTTAAATATTTGAGAAAAAGTCCATGTAAAAGAGAAAAGCTGTAGATAAGTCTTATTACCATCAAATCTGCAAGGGTCAGAGCACACATAGGCAAATGTATGTAAATAAGAGCACAAAAAAAAAATTGCTGATGATATATATTCTATGAATAATATAGGTCAGTTTTCCACTGTAGATTATCCTGTGTGTTAAATGATATTTTGCCCTTTCCAGTGCTTTTGGAATTCCTTTGAGGTATGTGTTTTGACGTACTAGACTGCAGTCTCAAGAGAGGAAGTGTTAAGTTCATATTTGACACTGCAATGTGTACATTCAAGGACCCCATTTATGATTCTGGTTGACCATTTCCCACTGTGTTTCTGTCAGCTTGGCACTAGCTCAGGCTATGTATCACAAACAGCTGAGGCCACTCTGTGCAAGTGACAGCCATCTGGAGCTTTCTGCTTTTTTTCAAAGTGGCAGCCTTGTTGTCCTCCTTCTTTGAGTACTTTATTCAGTTCTCCTTCTCTGTTGCCAATTAAGATGAGAAACAATAGCAACGTTTTTGCTCTCCACCCTCCTTGCCATGATTTCTCTGGATAATCATCTGACATTTCTGTGCTTATGTGAGCTTTTGATGCCAAATGGGCAGAGAGCATTCAAGAGCAAAGCTGTTGTTCTTCTTTCTGCCATTAGCCAGCAGAGACAGGATAAATGATTAACTTGGCACAGTCATGTCAGAAGAGTGAAGTGGCGGCAGGCTTCTTGGGTCAGAATTTTAATCATCACATATAACTGAAAAAATGCCAGGCAAGCTTTGTGTCTTGGTTGCCTTGTGCTGCAACAGCAGCACTTTGGGCTACAAAGCAGTTGAAAAGCAGGCCCATCACTGAGACAACTCATCACTGAGACAACTCCATCAGTGCCCCATAAATGGCTTCAGTACCAGCCCTCTGACATAATTTAGTGGAACATGATTCCCTTGATGTTGTGTATTATTTTTATTGTCACTCATTGTACCATTTGCTAGGCATTTCATTACGTGTACACACACACATCTGTTATTGAGCAGAAATATCCACTGGGAGCTGCTCTGGGTGCCATTATTCTGCTATGCCCATATTTTGGTAACAGTAACAATCTTAGGCAAAAACTGGGCATCCTTTCTGTGTTTTCTCAAAGCTTGGGTACTGTACCATAAATCCTTCTCTGCTTAAAAAGAAATAAAAAAAGGGGAATTAAAATAGTTCGCTTTTTTTGTGGGGATTTAAATATTCTTTTGTTGCTCCAATGTGCTTTAGAACCAAGTGGTAGAGACATCGTTTGGCAAGGTTTACCTTTGGTTAATAGGTGTGCTGTGTCACTGAGCAAAAGAAGTTATGTCTGCACTGTCAGCTGGTAACAGTGAGGTTTTCTGTGCTGGAGCTGTTGATGTTATCAAGGACCTTATGCAGCACTCAAAGTCTGAAATCTACTTAGATTTCAGTGAGTGTGAAATTATTTATTTTATCCTCAGCTCTGCTTGTCCTATTTCTGTTTTCAGGATGTATTTTAGAAGGCATTTCAGACAGCTGTGCTAACAGAGCTGAGGATCTCTGTCTGTTGGGATCACTGGAGAGTGTTAGAGACATTAAAGCAGTGACAGCTCTGTGGGCTGGCTGCACATGAATCTCACATACTTGTAAGGCTGGCTTCCCTGGTAAGGCCTAAACTGAGACCTTGAGTTCTAAAGGAGTAAACCTTACTCACAGCATCAAAGAAATGATAGTTACATATTCACTGTTGTGCCTCCAGATAGTCTGGCAGGTTTTTGTGTGGTGATAGACATGAAGTGTTACTTTTAAGACATTTTTCAGAAAGTAAAGGTTAAGCATTGCTTCTGAAGAAAGATCAGTAGTCAAATTTGAGCAGATAACCTTCTCCTGGCTTCTGGCATCCCAGTGGAGGTGTGATAGCTCCGTACACTGCTGAGGGAGGGAAGCGTGCTGAGAACTGAGTCTTCTTTTCATTTCTGCTGTCAAGTCTTTGCAGTCTGAGAGGAAAGTTCAGTCTGAGAGGAGACTGCTGTTGTGTCATTCTCTTTTATGTCACAATGTAAAGCTGCTTCATTTGGTTATGAAGTCTTTTTTAAGTCCCAGCTTTCCATTCAGATGAGGTGCCTCTCAGCTGCTATAGCTGTTTCTGTTATCAAGCATCCCTCAAACAGCTGTGTTAATATTTCCTGCAAAAACATGTACTACAAATGGTTTTTGTCAAGTTTTTGTGACATCAGATATAGATATTTTTATTTGAAAGTCAGTTTAAAAGTGTGTTCTTTTTTTTAATCTATATCCAAATCATGGGCATATGTCAGCCAGTGCAAGATGGTTTGCAGATCTCTCACAGAAACTTGCAAAGGCACTGATATGCCCATAGTTACTTACAGGGGGCTTGCAATTACTTTAAGCTTTCTGGACAGAGGGACACTTATAAGGGATTTTCCAGAAAGATGATGGTAAGACTTTGTTTAGATGAGGAAAGGTACCCTAGCAGGAATATAGAGGGTGTGATTAGAGGCAGAGCCAGACAGGGCAGAATGAAGCTTGGTCAAACTGGTATTTGTGCTTTGGATACCATTAATTCAGAAAGAGGTATCTTGAGTTTCACCAGACATCAGTGGAAGCAAGTTGCTAACTGTCTTTTAAGTATGTAACTCAGACTTCCAAGTGACTCCTGCACTTTTGAAAATATTTAGCATTTGCAAATCAATTGGTGTCTATGGTTGCATTTATCTGTGGTAGACACCTACCAGATGAATCTTCCTTTTTACTTGCTTTTTATAATTTATTTTTGATTGAACAGACTTGGGAAAAGGATTGTTTTTTTAGTGTTAGACCACTTACTCAATTAAAAGTCTTAAGGAAATTCAGAGAACTGGGGGAAGAGGCTGGCTGAAGAGAAGCAAAATAAATGTCACTGTGCTGCATTTATCAGAGGCCTTTCTACTACTTCTGTATTTCTTGGCTGTGTAGTCCTAAAGCATAGAGTCTGTGTAAAGAGATTCAAGTGTAGAAACAACCACACTTTCTTTTCTTCTTTACCCTTTCATTAGAAAAAGAATGAAGCAAACAAGGAAAAAAAAAAAAAAACAACAAAACCAAACCCAAACCCCTACTACATTTATTTGTGAAGTCACAGAAAAATGAATCAAAAAATAAATGCTGTATGCAGCTCTCTTGAGATGTGCTTGCAGACAGTTTTTGATGGCCAGGATAAACAAATAGGATAAAACTGATCTAAAGCTCTGTAGCACCTCAAGAGCAAAGAAGTGTGGGCTTTGCCATTTAGGAGATTGCCATTTCTTGCTTTATCAGATAGCTCTTGTGTGTTGAACACTGGAAGGGTGGTTTTTTGGGAATCAGAGTAACAAATGTTTTTCAAAAGATGTTTCTCATTGTAGAAAGTAATTGGAAAGCTTGACTTCTAAGAGCTCAGAAGAAAAAAAAAAGAGAGACCGCAACTTTGCTGGTTTGGGGATGAGATTTCAACATATATGGGCTTGGCATATTTTGAAGAATATTTGACTCAAATTTTCTAAAACCAGTAGTCCCTCTTTCCTCTGTACCGACATGCATCTTCAAATGTTTATAACAACTGTTGGAATGGCAGCTCTCCATGAAGAAATAGAGCATGGTACTCATAATGCCAAGGTTGTGGGTTTGATCCCCAGATGGGGTCATTATTTTGAGTTGGACTTGATGATCCCCATGGGTCCCTTTCAACTCAGAATATCCTGTGATCTGGAAATGGTTTGCTGAGGTTGGCTGGAGAGGGACACACAGTCTAGCTTGAATGACTGCAATCATTTGGAACCACCATCTTTTAGCTTCACTGTTGTGTGACTCTGCTCTAGAAGGTTTGGCCGCTGCAACAGCCTAAGTGACATGTTAGCTGACGTATCCCTTATTGGGGTTCAACTGTTTTTTCCTGAGATAGTGGATTTTCTTCAATTGGTTAATATAAGGTATTGTTAGGAAAAGCACTTTCTGGTTAGGATTATTTCCATCTATGCTGTATGGTTTTGCTCATGTGGCTGTGATGGTGGACCTTCACTAGAACACTGCAAAACCGTGGCCCTCAGAAACAGGAACAGCTAATACTGCATCAGTGATCTCATGAGAAAATAGAGCTCTAGGATCCTGCTTTTCACTTGCAGACTGGTTTAAACTTGATCTATCATGAGTTCTACTGCTGTTGTCAGAGAAGGGTCGTCACACTTCCCCAGTTTCTACAGTACCGCTGTAGCACTGAGATTATTTGAGGGGGTACTGGTTTAGGTCTGCCCTATAACTCCTACTGTCTATTTCATCTAGATCAAGTATTGTTGGGAAAAAGGGCTCATTCCTTCTTTTCTTTTTTTTTTTTTTTTCCTTCAAACCACTCTCTGAAGTTTCTGAATGTTGTTCATGTCCTTCCTGCAGTATGAGATGGTACAGTTTCTATTTCCAGTAATAAGAGGCTATATATATATATATAGTCAGGGGAACAACAATTTTTAAGTACTTCAGAAGCAGACAAATTATTATCAGTGAAAAGTGAAAGGATACAAATTTTATTTTCGGCCACTTTGCATTTGTGCTGCTTCCATGTCCTCCAGAGTATCATCTCCTTTCTGGGGAAAGCTTAGGAGGAGCTTGGAAGCCATTATTGCAAGTTAAAATGCTTCTGAGTGAAAACAAACGTGTTTTTGAAAGCAAATGAATCTGTACTGGGGGAAATGATATGGCATGCTCTCTTCCACCATCACACATTCCAAAAAATTGAAACAGAAGAATTATTTAGGAATTTTCCCTTTCGAGAGTTCCTGTCAAGTTCTCCATCATGCTGTGAAGTTATGAATTTTCTGTGTTTTTTCTTTTTTTTTCTTGTGTGACTGCACCACAATTTAAAATTGTAACATAACTGGTTATCTAATTTAGGCAATATTAGTGAATTTTTGCCCAGTATGGTGTTTGAAAAGCACCAGTAGAATGTTTCTCTTGCTGCAATCAGTTTGAATCTGTTTTGCCATTCCTGCTGGAAGTTTCTCCCATGACCCATGGATGATGGGTGTTATAGGCAGTACCTACTACATTCTCTCACATTGCAGCCTATTAAACTAGTGTTTAATCCACAGATTTTGTATATAGGATGTTACAGCTCTGCTGAGGCCCTTTGGGTGTGTCTTGACAATGCCTGCTTAGGGAGACATTAGGCTGTTGAATATTGATGTGATACACTGCAATAGTTCCTTGAGTGCAGTTAGTGTGTGTTATGCTTATGTGAATTTAGGGAATCTTTATTGACTGATGCAGGAGAATTATTACTTAGCATGGTAGATGCAGTTGTTGATTATACACAGGGACACTATCATTTATAGGGGGTTAAATCATCCTATTCAGTCTGGTTTTTTCCCAGTAGNATGGCTGGGTTTGGGTTTATTGGTTGAAGATTTGTGGCTGTTTCCACTGTCTGCAGGCTGTAGCTCAGCTGTACCTCTAGGTGTGTTTTGACAGTACAACTGAACTGATGCAAAGGCTTTTTGTTTTCAAAATGTGGCTGTGCCTGCTTCCACATCACTGCACCCACGGGATCCTGTCATCAGTCTTGTGCTGACTGGCTCCTTCCTGACAATGTCCTCACTGACACCTACAGCTCTGTTTGCCCAGTTGTCTTGTGGTAGTGCTACTCTGCACTACTCATAGGGGTCTAGACCCTGAGTCTGTTGCTTTTTCTGTTCTTTGACTTAATGTTGGTGGTTTTTTTCCCCTCTAGAAATAGCTCACATGCCTGGTCAGTTTGCTTCTTTTCCTGACTCAGTCTAATTTCTTTCTGTCCTTCTCTGACTTTGGTCTTCCTTAATTCCTCTCTGTTATCTTTCCAGCTGCTTTTTTGGGACCCCAGGGAAAGAGATCCTCTCCTCTCCTGTGTTGCTGTACTTTCTGCTTTCTCAAAGTGTGTTGAAGTCCCTCCCCTGACGATCCAGATCCCTTAAGCACCTGATTGTGGTTATGCATTTTTCCTGACCTACTCTTTATTTCATTCACTTCCTACACTGATGACTCTTTTCCCAGCCCTTGAAAAAACAGACTGCACAACTGTAGGGGGATGGAAAAGATTTTTTCCTTTTCACACCTGTGTTAATTAGAAAAGAAGAATGTTGTGCTGTGTCTTCACAATATAACATGAAAATGAAACACATTTCATATCAGTTCTGTTTTTCCTGTTCCTCTATTCCCTTTTAAACCTCATTCTTATTGAAAACCTTTCAATGAAAATGTTTTAAAAGAACATTTGTTATTGTTTCTAATAACTGGGCCTCTTTCCTCCTTTATTCCTTACTTCTTCACACATCTTATCCTCTTCTCCAGATCTGGCTGCTCTGCTTGATCCTTGCCATTCATCATGGTAGGTGGTGACTGCTGGAGCTCTGAGGGACTCTTTGGCAGATCCAGCTCTCAGAGCCCTGCCTGCAGGGAGAAAATTATATGCCCTTTTTATTCTTCAAAAGCTGAACTTTTAATGTCTTCCCTGGCTTAGTATTTTCTGTTTAGTGCCTTACCTGGCTCACATTCAGGAAAATTTGTGCAGCTTTCTTCAAGTTTTTGCTACTTTTTCTGGGACATTTTATCTAAGCCCCAGTGATAAATCTTTTCACAATATGTCCTTGATTATCCTTAGGACACTTTCTCACCCTATTCTCAGGTACTTATGGTGAAAACTACTCTGTTTCGACTTTTGCCTTCCTGTCTGATTTATAATTGGTGTTCTACAAAACTGAGTCTGCTCTGGGTTGAAACATTATCTTACAGTCCTCTCTTTCAATTAATCCCAGATTAGTTAGGGTTGGAAGGGAACTCTGGAAATCATCCTGTTCAACCCCACTACCAAGGCAGGGTCACCTTGAGCAGGTGACACACAGGAACATGTCCAAGTGGGTTTTGAATGTCTCCAGAGAGAGAGACTCGATGAGCTCCCTGGGCAGCCTTTCCAGCCACCCTCAACATAAAGTTCTTCCTCATGTTGAGTTGGAACTCCTTGTGTTTTCGTTTATGGTCATTGAAACTTCCTGTGTTTTAGTAAATTCTATTATATTTTTTATTACCTTTCTTATTCTGAAATACAGAAATATCAAAACTACCTATTTTTCTGTTTCCCAGAGTGGTTATAAGTTTTGTGAATTCTTTCACAGTACTTTAGGGAAACAAGTGTTACTGTTAGGATTGTTGATCTCTTAGGGTCACTGAGGCACAGTAAATTTTTGTGCAGTTTCTAGTGTTCTGCATGGTCAAGGCAAATGGTTTAGCCAGCATCAGATCGCATTTCAGTCTAACAGGAGCTGGCTGTTAATCTCTCACCAATTAGCTTTCCAATGAAAACCTTCCCTTTCTGTGGAGGATAGAAGCAAAAAGTGACACACCAGAGTTTATCTCAGGACTGAAATTTCATTTTAAACTTTGCTATAATTCAAATTTAGTCTCCTAGTCTAGTGACCTGTCTGTGAGCATACTCCATAAATGCCCAGTTGGCTTCAAAATAAGCCCATTATGGATGTTGACCCTTGAACTAATCCCCTGGAAAATGAGAGTTAAAAGACTTTCACTTTTACTTGTGATCAAATACCTTCTCCCCTCTGCTTTCCAGCTCTTATACCTTTTTACTCTAGCTTCTTATTTTCACATGAGATTCCAACTCAATTCCTAATAAAATCAAGACTGAGATCACAAATAAATGAAACCACTTAGTATTACCAGAGAAAGCAATCTCAGTGAGAAATCCAGCATATGTTAAATAATTTATCACTTTTCATCGTTGAGACTGTTCACTGTTTCTTGAGATTTTGTTTTATGCACTCAATAAAGAAAATCCTGCTTCATTATGTCAGTTTCAGAGCAAATAATTTAATTTTATTTCTGCTCTTTGTTTAGGTATCAGTTTGTGAAAATTAGTAGCTGAAAAGCTACCACAGAGTAGAGAGTTTTCAAAACAATCACCCTGGTTCCTTTTACATGCAAGAGCAATAAATTGTCAGTAGAGCTACTGATAAAAGTTGAGATACAGGAAAGGAAAAAAAAAAAGTGAGGCATAGGTCAGTGTTTGCCTTTTCCTTGAGGCTAGGAAAGGAGAATTAGTTCATGTCTCTAGAAGACCATTAGTGTAGGAAACAGCTTGTGTAGGAGTTGCAAGTCACACTGCTCTTGCTCTTGCCGTTTAATAAGTGTGCCCTGGGGTTGTGGCCACTTGGGGAACACTCACTGCAGCACAGACTCTTCCAGAAGAAAAAGCAGTCAAAAGGACTGCAGTTTTCTCTCATTGAAAACAACCTCCTCTTCCAAAATCAAGGTCCTTTTTCTTTTTTGGAAACAAATGAGGGTTAGTACCTTGATCTTTAGCTGATGTGAGTTAGCATCTAAGTGGTGATACGGGCGCCTGGGACCTGTCTGTGTGTAATGGTGCCAATAAGGGATGGGAAGGCATGTTCCTGTATGAATAGCTTGGCAGATCTGCAAATGAATCCATGCATACCAGAAGAAATGTGGATGAAAGAGCACTGGGAAGATTTGTACCAGTCAGGTAATTCAAATAATTTAGAAAGGATGGATTTGTTGTGAGTCTGTGTATTACAGTGCTGACTCCTTCATGTTCGATGGAGACATGCACACAAAAACCCCAAAAGCAACGAGCTTTTGTACAAAAAAAGGTGTTTAGTGCTACTGAAAATATAACCTGAGTTGCTCTAAAATACCTAAATACTTTTTTATGGCTATCTTAAAACACAGTCATGAATTTGCCTTCAGTTTAATCTGAGTATGAATTTGCTATCCACCTTAAAGCTGTTCAATTTGCTGACAGCAACTAAAATATATATCAGTGGGAAAACTCTGTGCTTTAATCTTTTCTAATGCTTTCAGTGCATTTTCTTTTCTTTAGTTCACTCTGCAGCAACATCTGATGTCAATTCTTGAGGGATCCTTAGCCCAAATTTGTTAGCTTGAATTAAATTTGTAGTGAAGGTACAGAGTGCAAAAGGCACTGAAGGCAAATGTTTTTTAAATGCTTAGGATTGGCTAGTGTACACACTATGAAAAAATTATATGTCTAAGGAAAACCACTTCACCTCTCTTGGCCTACCATTTTTTTCCCCAGTTTTTATACACATACACATGTATTCACACTCAAAAACATCTATGAATTTTTTGAATAATTTTGATCAGAATGAAATCCATATACAATTGAGATTTTCACATATTAAAGTAATGGTAATGCACAAGGAAATCCCGAATAAATACTTTCTGAAAATACAAGCAAACACCAGAAACAAGAAAAGTATTTCCCCTTTCAGTAACTATTTAAAATTTGTTTGGAGTAACTAATTACCTCTCTCTTCTTTACTGTATCAAAACAGTGTGGGCTTTTTTTGGCTTTGAGAATTCATACAGGTAAATTTAAAGACAGCAATTTAACAACTTTTAGTAAGTTTGTACTTCCTAAGTGTCAGGATAAAACTGAGTCCTTTTAAGGAAGAGCTGTTTCAAAGACAGCCGTGAAAGTTTTAAAACTGTGTGATGCTGTCAGTTGTGATAGGGAAGAAATCTCTATGAAGATAGACCAGAAATGAGTGATATTCCTGACACATGTCTGAATTCCCAAAGAGAGGATAGTTAACTTTAAAAACTACATGGCTTTAAATGATGAAGAGAACCAGTGAGTGAAATTTACACTATAAAATATAAAGTTAATAAAGTGTATGTTTCTCTTGGGTCTGGTAGAGTTTATGTAGAATTAAATCCTTGATATTTCAGATTAAATGAAGATTGTTTCTAAATTGCCTGGTTTTTTTTTTTTTTGGTCTTGTTGGGTGTTTTTTGGGATAACATGTTTTCTGTGACACTTCAAGTTTAGCATTACATTTTTAATTGTTTCCTCTTTCCTCTCTCTCACACACAGAAGACACTGGATGTGGAAGAAGTGATTGAAAGACATCCAGAGAGAGAAATTAATTCACAAGGAAACTGAAGAAGGGACTGGAGCGTTACTGAAGGTAAAGTCTTGAATTTATTTTTTTATCACTTTCCTCAGAAATAAGTAAGTGATCTCAGTTGAAAGAATTCAAAAATTCTTAATCTACAAGAAGACATCCAGCTTGAATCCTAAAATGTGGCAAAGATAAACACCCGAAAGCCAAATTTTACAATGGAAATGGTCAGGCAATTGTAAGAATTGAGAATTACAAACACTAGAGCAATTAAACTGTGGGTCCATAATTTCACTAAGAATAAGTCACCTGGCAAAACTGGATGAAAAAATGAGGCTGTACGAAGCCCATTGTCCTCATAGCACCACTTAGGAATATTTTGTATGCAGACGTGCATGGTGTTGAACACATTATTAATTGCAGCCATATAGAGATTAATTTTCTACAAATAGGAATATTCTTGGAGAACTAGAAAGAAATCTTGTATTTACCTACAATACTGGTTTTTGCTGGGGGTGACAGCTAGAAAAGAAAAATCAAATTTTACTGTAACATTCTCTCATAATGGATGAAAATACAGAGGGAAAGGTGGTCTATTGAAGAGTGACTCACATTAAAAGGCAACAAAACTTTGTCCTACTATTCAAATGCCTTGCCTCTGCTGCATGAAAAAGCCTGGCTTCTGCTTCATGCTGTGGGACTAAGAATTTTCAAGATGTTTTATTCTACAGTGAGGGTCTCTCATCAAAGAGTAAAAACCTGGTGGTGCAGGTCTTCCAGTGTGCTCCTGCATTGGCAGTGTGAGGAGGGAGAACTGAAGTGAAAAATATTCTGTGTTGGTCTAGCAGGATCTGTGAGGATCTGAGCTATGCTGAGATTATGCAGAGGGACAGGATGGGGACTGACCTGCAGCAATTTCTACACTCTTCCCAGGACATATGCTGGCAGCATCTTTGCTGTACTTGGGCATCTAATCCAGTAATTATAACCCAAATGCCACTTCAAAGCACTGTAAATCTTAGCAGCAGAAACAGCAGGATGTACAGGCACTGAAACACTAAATGGATACCCAAACCACAGAGTTAAACTGTGGCTGGGAGTATAGGCAGCATTTCTTCCTGAAGGATAAGACAAAAGGGCAATCTTTTCACCAGCCAGTCTTGTAGCAGGCCAGAGGAACTCTTCAAGCCAGAAGAGCAATGGCTTATAGAGCCTGTAAAGAAATTAAATGCTGCTTCAGGAAAAATATTTCTTGGAAAATTGAAATTTAATACTCCAAAAGCATTGGCTCAGGGATTTGATCCAGATGTATAAACATTACTGACAATAAAGAGGGAACATTTAATCTTTTCCTATCTGGCTTTTTGAAAACAAGAGCTTGATAATGACAATAATATGGGGATTACTGTAGAAATGAAACCAGAGCAGAAATTCCCCTCAAATTAAGTAATGAGGCCCAGTGGTACCTTGGATCTGCTGGGGGTTCTGCATCGTGAGGAAAGAGAATGAGCAAGCAGCACAGTGAGCAGTTTCTTCACAGAGCTGCTCCAAAGTTTAATGTCAAGAAACATCCATAATTCAGTCTTATGGGGAACCTGTTGCTTGCTGCAGGATTTTTGGCTCCTCAGTTCTCCTTCCCTGAAAGACTAAAACTTTGATTATTTTAAAGAAAGACAAATTTGTAGATGTCATAAATTATTTTTCAGCTGACACACTGGGAGTATGGGATGCAAGGGCCATGCTGCCTGTGAGCAACAGAAAAAGGAAGCCAGGATTTCTCACTTATTTTTGAGGGAATTATCTTCTTTCAGCATTTCTGTTTTCCTGCAGTTCTGAATCAGACAAAATTCAATTTGTCTGTAGGAGGGGAATGAGAACAAGCTGTAATTTGCAGTTGAGGTATAAATATTTATCCTTCAAGCTCTAAGCCAGTTACAGTGTTTTGACATTTTTTTTCATTAGAAATTGCATCTTTCATGTAAAATTTGATTGAAGTCAGCTCCCTTAAAAGATAAGGGTGGGGAAATAAGTTACATGACAGAGAAATGAAAGCAGCCTTTTTCTTTCATGTCTAAATGATATATTTCAAGTTAACCAAAAATACAATTTTCTACAGTTTTTTTCCGTGTTTCTTCCTCCCTACATAGTGTTGATTTTACTTGAACAATTACCCTCTCATCAACCATTTAAAATTCTAGTTTAACCTCAAAACTAAAACACATCATGTTATAACAATCTTAAAATAAATGCTCAATTTTTCTTTCTTAGTCCACTGCCCAAGTTCATTACTTCTCCTGTTGTGATGCTCTTCAAATACTGCAACACCAAACGGAGATGGATCCAGCTGCACAGACAGTTTCATATATACATTTCAATGAACATGAGCTCTATTTCAAATAGCATACAACATGTTCTTTGCTTTTTACTGTTGAGTCAGAGGAGGACATCTCTTAGTCACACTGAAGGGTTTAGTTTAACCTCAACTACATTTTTCGTCCTGACCCTTACAAATCCATTGAAATGACAAGAGTGTTACGAAAGGCTGAAATTCAGCATGTTATTTTTAGCATGCTGAAACAAAATATTTTGATGTTGTCAAAATGTCTTTCCCTCACTATTTTTCTCAGAAATATTTGTGGAATTTGACCTTAGCTGTAACAAGTCTTAATGTTCCCACATTAATATGTAAAACCTCATTATTCTGGTTGCTGCTCTGTTGCTGGAGTCTAATTGATGACATCAGCAATAACATAATAATAGGAAGAAAGAACATCATATTTTAGGGAATAAATGAGAGATAATATGTCAGCTGGACAGAGCAAAGGTATGAAGATGTAGGTTCATGGATATCCCTGAGACTGAAGCTATCCTCCAACTTCTTACTGCATGTTGGAGGTATTACCTCTGCAGGATGTTTCTGAGCCTCTTGCCCCTGATACTGCTTTCTGCCAGATCTGGGCAGTTCAGATGCATCACCTTCAGGGGATCTTGGTTGTGCTGGGAAGACCAGGCACAGTGTCCCATTATCTGTTTGTAATTTTGCTGCAGCCCTGTGTGAGGAGTGCCTTGTTTTCATTCAGTTAACCTACATGTAGGTCAAGTTAAGGAAAATAGATGAAACTTTGTTCAGAATATCTAGAACAGATAATGTGTCATAGTACATATCTTCTTGGACGCTTTTGTTAATGTTTTTTTTGTGGATATCTATGACTGTGATTCAGTAGACACCATGGATAACCAAAAATGTGTAGATTTTTCTTTCTCATTAACTGTCATGCTGTCTTGCTCCTGACTGGCCATGCTATTCAGTTGGGGCATATTATTTGTTGGATTTCCTCTGTTTTGAAGTTAGGTTGGTGAGGATCTTGTGAACCATAAGAAGAGTTTGAGACAATGCTACAAGCATTTTCTCTTTCCATCTTATGGCACATGACTAGCCACTGAATGGCAGAAGCTTTCTGCTCAGCTGCTAGACTTGGCCACAAGTTTCTTGTTTGCAAGGGACAGGTCTCCAATGCATTTGGAATGACAAGGTAGTGGCCCCTAGCCAAAGGTTGGAACTCTGCTCTGTGAACTTCTCCAACCTGCTGCTTGCCCAGTTATTCCTCCTTTGGTTCTTCACATCTCTTGCAAAGCACTTCTTTTTTTGTGCCAGAAGTCTGTGCAATGCTTTCCTGTTTCGAACATGGCTGTCATGAACTTAATAGGGCAGAAAGATAAGAGTGAATGCAGAATAAATCTTCAGAGCCTACTGAATAGGGAATTTTCCTGAGACTGATGCTAGAGGGAAACACACAAGTCAATGGTGACAGCACATACTGGAGAAGTTGGATGACAATAACATGTAAGAAAAATGTCTGGGAAAGGTGACCATTTCTTTCTCTCCAGTAATAAATAAAGCAAGAGATCACCAAACCTTCTCAATTAAAAAAAAGTGCTAATGAATTTTCAAATCAAGTAGTCCATTTAGACTGAACGTTGGCAAAGCTGTAACCCACCTTGGTACGACCTGTAACCAGCCTTTTTCTGGATTTGATCAGGCCATTATTATATACCAATCAAATAATCACTGAAAAGAGAGTAAACTGACTTTAACTGCATGGGGTAAATCCTTTTGCTAGTTTCTATGTCCTTAGCCTAAAACTAAATAAAAGGTACTAAATGGGGAAGGAAACTGTGTTCTTTTTACCTTGCTGCATGATCAATGCAGGATGGATATAGTTCTAGTCATTAAAACTCTAGTACAGAATTAGATGGTATCTTCTTAAACTGGAAACTAGCAAAAATCTATCTTAATGTCTTTCTTGTTCTTTTT
>VXAC01005119.1:354693-384691 GCA_013399225.1 Rhipidura dahli | reverse complement strand
TTTTTTTTTTTTTTTTTAAGTAGCAGCTTTAATGTACTAAAGTATCATTTTTACTTGTAATAAGGGAAAAGATACAGTATGGGAGGTGCTGAACAGCAGATTTTGCTAATAGGGAAAGCCTAATAAGGCACTGGACTACTTCTTGACTTTTCTTCCTTGTCTGCTCCCAAACAACAACTTCCTCTTCAGCTAATGATTTTATAGAAGTTTCCAGGTGAAAAAATAAACTCTGTTTTGTTTTGCCTGAGAAGGATGATTAATGGGAAGGAGATTATTAGGAAATCTTCCAGAGAGATATGAACTCCTCTTTTGCTTAGTGCAAGGGTTTGTATCATGATTCATTTTTTGATCACATCTGTTTTTTCTGTCTCTCCTTTTTAGGGCCATCAAGAATCCTGTAGTGCCCCTGGACTCTGCTATCTAGTGTGTAGAGAAGGATGCAATTGAGCTGTGCATATTCATATCAGCCTTCTTTTTGGTGGCTAAGTAGTCCAGCTTATCAGCATTGGATAGATGGTCAATAGAAAGGGTAAATCTTTACTGCAAGTCAGCCTAAGCAGGATCTGATTTTGTGTCCTTGTAATTGCTCTCTGGAGATATTTTGGGTTTTTCTTCTACTAACTAAATATATAAGCAAAAAATTTTAACACAGAAAATTGGTGGTCGAAAGATGGTGGTGTTAAATTCACAAACCTACTTTGTGTGCATGTGTGTGGATAAATTCTTGCTTCCACTGAAGACTCAGCACGAAATTTTATTCTTACTGTTTCTCCCCAGAAAAGTTCATTCAGCCCTGCTTGTTATGTGTGTCACACATGTTGACAAGAAATCCTTTGTGATCTACTAAGTGCTCTTCCACCTGGACAGGAGATAACACCTAATAAACAGCTTGCCAGGGATTTTCAGACTATTCAGAGCTCAATTGCAGCCGAGGAAAGGACTTTATCAGGAAAAAAGGCAGTTAAAGTGCTTATAAAGCTCACAATGTGTGTCTGTGATGTTATACATGGTTAACTTTGACATGAACCTATTAAGCTATAGTTTTCACCCTAATTGAGCATTGTAGGAAGCAACTCATCCCCAGGCCATTGTGCTGTGACACAAAAGATTCAGAAAGAACAGTTTTGTTGGCAATGGTGCACTCTCTGGAGACTTGGTTTTGGGTTTTGTTTGTATGTTGTTTTTTTTTTTTTTTTTCCCCTGTGGAAGAATGTAGCAGTGCTCAATGGAGCTTCTGTGAAGAACACTTCAACGTGTGTTAACAGAAAACTGAAATAAAGGAGAGTGCACCCTGAGTTCACATGAAAGAGATTCTGAAGTCAAGGCTGAGACATGAAAAAAAGGCTTCTCCTGGGTCAGTAAGGAGACAGTTCTGCACTCTGGAGACCTGTGCTTTTTTACATGCAGCAGCTGAAACAGATGTTTGGTAGAACGTTAAAGGAAAGAAGTGAAGATCTTTCACCTGGAGAGTTCCTGATGGCTGTGTAATGATTTTGAAAGTGTCCCTATTAAGCTACTGTGCTCCATATCTACAAGGTTCTGTCAACCTGTAGCTTAATATTCTATACTATTACACAATTTACTTACTGCCTTTTGGGTTAAGTGGGCTGAGTTGTAGACTAATAATGTCTTCTGATCTAGAGGGGTAATGTTAACAAGCACGGCCACGCTTGGTAATGTAAAAAACTTTATTTTTCCTTTAGAAAATGCTGATTAAATGGTGCCCATTTAGAAACGCTGGTGCTTATTGCACTTTAAAAAATTTTGTATTGCCATTTATGTGGATGTGAAAACTTTTGGGACAAAATCTTGCAGGTATTGTTTTGGCCTTATATTAATTATAACAGCCAGGGTTTTTTTTATAGCTTTTGAAAAAAAACTGTGTTGGGCAGAGAATAAAGCAGCTTGCGTGGAATTAATGAACCAGAAATATAATGGAAGGGATGTTTACCTTATACTTTGTAAAACTGAACAAAAATACCCTTTTGCTAGGCAAATGGTCTGTTCAAAAGTCTATTTAATAATATTTACTCTTGATAACTTGGTATTGTTGTAGTCCTCTTTCATGACTATGTGGGACATGGAATTTTTTCTGAAAATTACTTCAGAATTTAGAAATATTTTCTAGCATATTAATTCAATGTCGCCCACTTGGTACTTAAGTTTTATTTATCATCTGGCAATAGATAGAAAGCTCACTTTTTGGAGCTGATTAAAGCTTCAACTTCCTTTCAGGCTAATCATGACAGCTGCTTATTACATGGCTTACCTTAAATCCGTCATGATTAGCACTTAATTACAAGTTATATGGCTGTGATATGGCACACTCTTGAAATACAAAAGTATTGAAACCAGGACAGCCTTAGTGTATTTAAATTTTTGGCTATCCTTTCTCTTTTTTTTCCCCTTTAAATATGATTTCATTCATATGATTAGAATTGCAGCATCTGGTCATGGTAAATGAAGCACTGCATATAAAATGAGAAAGAATTATGCCTTAATTTCATAGGCTTGAGGTTCTTTAATAATTTTTTAGCCTCCTTGGAGAAACGTGGACTATTTCTCTTCACACTGAATCTTTTAGCTTACTGGTGGCTTTGTTGAAGAGATTCTACCACATATGCTTCTGAAGAAACAGTCAAAGCGTGTTACTAGATTTTTGAAAGATATCATGCTGACTATGTGGAAACAAAGCTGGAGTGAAGAAAACTCCAAAGATAAGTGAGTTAAGAGAAAGCAGTGATGGCAATTTTGGTAGGGCTCTCTTGTAAAAGGTAGCCAATTCATTGAATGCTTTTCCCATGTATAAAAATATGAGGGAGAGGCCATCTCATTTTTCATAAGCATTTTTATGTTTGAATGAAAGTAATCCCTGGTGCTACAGGAGCTCTCAAATCAACATTTCCTTAGCCAGCCTTATTTCTACAAAATAAGCCCCTTTAAAGATGGTCTAAGTCTCCTGCTTCACCTTTTTGCATCTTAAATGCAAAGGAATGAATTCCCTGCAAGCTGGTGCTGAGGAGCTCTTGCTTACTTTTCTGACAAGCACAGTGGCATGCAGTGACTCGACTGTGGCCAGGTAAGGGGCTGCTCTTCTGAAACCTGTGGTCTGAGACTGCTAATTACTGCAGGTCTTTAACTGCTTTCTTACACTTTAGCTTTCCCTCTTATAGAACACTGCAAACCACAAAGATAAGAGTTAATCCATTCAGCTTCTGTGAGAAATCCATTGGTCCATCTATTGCAACCTCAGTCAGTCTCTTGTTCCTGAAGTAAAGAGAAATTTGTTTAGCCTATGGCCCTGAAACTCTGCATAGGCATTGCCTGTGTCTCCTTTCACAAGCAGGAGCAGATTAGAAAGGTGATACCTTTGGTACTGAGCTTTTAATACCCACAATATCTGTGTTTCAAGGATTCTACTTTTGAGTAACACTGGAGAAAGTACATGTTAACAGCTACTTTGTATTAAATGCATCTTCGAGTTTAGCTTAAGCCAAAAGGGACCCAGTTCATGAGAAGGGTCAGTGGGAGTAATCACAAGACTCACTTCAGAAGTTCACTTTTAGGTCTGACCGACCTGCTCTGTCCTAGGCCAGTACTGGTCACTTATGATGAGCATCTGAGACGGGCAGACAAAAATATCTGTGTCAGTGACTTTTCCAGAAAGAAGGAAAAAGGAAGAAGGCTGCAGAAATGGTCTAGGAGGGGATAACCTGAGGTTTTCAGTGGACTGAGTATAGGGAAGTAATAGATAATACAAGCTTTGCATGTAAGGCAGAGCAAGGGCTGAAGTGGCAGTGGGGGGAGGGATTTGAAACTGAAGGGAGGGATGGCGATTTGCATTTACCTTACCCATGCTTCCTATAGAAGGTCTGAATTAAGAAATGGAAGAGTTTAATTGGCACATGTTGGAGGAAGGCATAAACTGAATCTATATGAAAGTGTCAGTGCAAAGATACCAGGCACAATTCAGGAAAGAAGTTACACTGTAGAATCTGGACCACTAGCAGAACGTTTGTCCCTGCTCTGCTGATGCGGTGTTTCTCTGAAGTAGCTGTGATTAGCTTGTCACTGTCCTCATGCTGCAACTGAGCAAGCAAGCCACTTCTGTTTTCCTGAGCCTTCCCAGTTTCTCCATGGTTTCTCTCTCAGCTATTACCTTGTAACTGTGTCAGAATTTGGATTTTGTCAAAATCCAGATAGGAGAATTTCCACTCCCTATCCCCCTTGAGATATTTTATGTTTTATTTTCAACATCTGGTGATTCAGTAAAATATTAACAAAGAAATCACAGTTTATGCGTCACAGGAGAACAAACTCCTGTTTGCAGTCATGCTTTCAGCCTGATGCCTCTCAGCCGTGTGGTGAGTAGAATTTAGATTCACTGCAGAGAAAAACAGAGGAAAATGCCGACTGAGGGCAGCACATCAAACCTCTGTGATACAGAACAATATGAGCTTACCAGAGTAATTGCTTAATTTCCACTACTTATGTCAGAAAAAAAAATCCCAAAATGAACAAAAGAATCCTCTTTGTGGGAGATAAAGAGCACATTATTTTAAATAATTTTTTCATTGTGTTCTTGAAAAAAGAGATGTTTTATGAGACAAAAAAGAGAGGACATTCCCCCGATAACTGGTTAGTGGGGAAAAGGCGTGAAAAAAAGATCATCATCTAGTAGCAGTGAATTTTCAGGCTGGCAGTACTGGAAAGTGGGTGGTTTTGCCATCTACTTTATTCTTTTACAGAATGAAACAAAGTCAGTAGATCAGTGAAAATGCATTTATAACATGAGTAACTATCTGCTTAATTGCTTTTCCCTACAAATATAATTTAGCCTACATGAGCCATGTCTGATAAATTAAAAAGATAAAAATTCCTAGATTAGTTGTAATTACATCTCATAGCATTAAATATGAGAAAAAATTTTACATATGTAGAAGAGATGCTTCTCAACTGTCACAACATAAAGAATTCCAGATATTTTTGAACTAGAATGAAAGAAGATTAAAATTACTTTTTCCTTCCACAGAAATTACTCCATGTTTCTTCAGGATAGCAGCTCACTCATTTTCTCCTCAAACATCTGTTTTTGTTTCTGATGGGTGGATCACCAGGAATGCTTATGCTCAGCCAATAAGATATTCCTACAGTCCTAAATACACAGAAGACAAACAGTAAGCAAGGTGTTGTGGTTTTCCTTGTGGTTTTCTGATTTGTTTTCATTAACATTCAGCCACCCAGGTGATGCTTCCTTTTCACTATCCTCTCTTAAAGGCATTGTGCTTAAACCATTTTCAGGCATGTACATCAAGTGGCTTACAATTCTCCTAGGATTCTGAGCTGAGATTTTAAACACTGCAAAATGAAAATCATTTGTCAAATCAATGACTTCAATATTAGATCAATAAATGGTTTGTACTAATCTATTCCTAACATAATGTGAGATGATTTATGAGGTTCCTTGCTTAATCTATATTTTTCAACTTTTAAGTATAAATAATATTTGCAGATAATTTACACCAGAGGAAAAAAAATCTGTAAAATATTATAGCATATATTTTTTTCTTAGCCTCGCTTTTATAATTCATTTTATGTGAAAAAATGCTTTTCACTGTTTCTGGTAATTTATAGGTTTATCGTTATCTCAGTTTATATGTGGAATATTTAATGGATTTTCCTGTATAAAAAGATCAGATTAATATAAGAAGAGTCAGACAGTTGGAGAAAGACCTCTGTTGAATCAACCTGCTGTTTTGCTTTTCTATTTATATGTGAGATTGCCAGAAGCTGACAAGATGAACTGGTTGCTCTTTCCAGTCTTGATTCTTACACAGAGAGAAGTGTGAAAATACCCACACAAATTTGGCCAATTAGTTTTGTTCATGAATCTGAGTAACTGAAAATTTATCATGTAATCTGGTAATCATGGTTTATTTTTTTTAACTCTCTACACTCATGCCTGCAAACCTCTTGTGTGAAGAGCTGTTCAGATGTTACTCATCCAAAAATATGTTGCTCCTCACAACAAAAACAAGTGGCTATACCCTGCCAATTAATCTAAGAAGCAACGTCAGAATACAGAAAATAGGGCCCAGATGACTGACTTTGAGGTGTACTCAATGCCTTTTCAAGTCAATAGAAACTCACTGTTTCATTTTCAAAGGACTTCTTATACCCTTTATCATTTACTGGTAAGCACAGAGAAGATGCTTTTAAGCACTTGGCAGCACCTCTTCCCACTGAAGTCCATTAAGATAAGAGACATGGTGGGATTCAGTTGCTTAAACACTGTGTTTAATGCCACTGTGGTGGTTTTGAAGCATCCTGCTTGTTATCCAGCCTCCACTCTGGCAGGCTATGTGCCTCTCCCAAATCCTGTGGCAGGCCCATGCTTTAGCTAAATAGTTCCACTTATTTCCAAACAGATCTTATGTTTTAGGGATTAGGTTATGCTTTCACTGTCTGAACTACTACTGTTGCCTCTATAGAAGGATGCTTTTTTACTTATTAAGAAAAAAACAAGCAAGAAAATAAGGACTGCTCTACCTTTGTGTATGTAGCTTAAATTCCATTTATCCTCACATGGAAATACTTTTTTGTAACCTGAAGAGGTGTTTGAAATAATTTGCAATTATAGCAGAACATATGGTCCTGCAAATATATGCTGCATGGCAGTTGACTGCACTTAGATAGCTCTTATTCTGATTTTTCTCAGATTTCATTTAAATCAAAACCCGTGAATAACAATTATTTTCAAGCAGAATGTCAAATGTTGTATTCTAATAACTTTGCACCCTGCTTGGCTTTAATTGAGAAGATTACCACAGAGCAGTAAAATTTAAATATTCCTTCTGATATAACTAGGTCGGAGAATCATGCTTTGAACGTAAAGAAATGTGTGATGATTCTTTGACATGCTGATGGCTGCCAACCCTTGCGGTCAATGCAAGTGGAAGGCTTCAGACCCTGGCAGAAAATGGTCTGTGCCTTTTAGCACTGAGCCCTGGGTTGCACGTGTATCCTACGTGCCTGTGACCTTTTTGTAGGGAGGCAGACTCACAGTTGTTCCTGTCGTGTCAAGAGGAAGCAAATTTCCAAATCAATTTTGAACTCTCAGGTATGAAATGTATGAACAACTTAAAATTGCCTAGAAATATTTTGGTACCTCTTTATCCTGGCTCTGCTGTCAGATGGGTGGGCTTCCCTCGATTCTGTGTAGCAATGGAGGTTTAAAATTGGTGTCTGTAGTGAAGTCCAATGAACAGAAATGAGGGAAAGGATTGAAGCTAGAAAAGAGTTTATTTTTATTTTAATGCTGAGTTTGGAACTAGTCTGCCTCCTTTCTCGTCTGTCTGGTCTAGTCCTGGGTTATGAGCTTATTGAAGTGCATTTGAAAATGGAGGTCTGAGAGTACAGTTCATAAAATATGGTGCATCAGGCATAATGGTGAGGACAAGCTGGCCTAACTTGTTGAGCTGTAGCTCTTTCTCTTGTTCCCCAGTGGTATCCCCTCCTTTTATCTCTGTACTTCATAAACAGAGGTGAAGTAACAAAAGAAGGAAGATTTTTGTTTTGTGCCTTTGGTCTTTAATCCCTTTTGCCTTACAGGCAAGGAGAGAGCTGTCTTTATTTTCTGAAAGAAAATAAGACTTCCTCATGAAGCCAAGAGACAAGACTCAGCTGGGTTACAGAATAAAAACTGTACTGGATAAAATAGATGTTGAAACAGTGTGGAATAATCTTGTTTTTATTTTCCTGACATATTTGAGCAGAAATGTGAGGTTCAATAGTGTTGGGTTTGTGGGATTTAGTTAACCTTTTTCTGAAGCCCAAAGTTAATGGAAAAAAAAATCACATGTCCTGTTTCACAGTTTTTTCTTGGTTGTTATCTGGACAAATTTCAACAGAAATCTGGAAGGAAGTACATGAGACTTCTTGTAATAAGGTACTACGAAATCTGCCTGTAGTTATACGTAACTCTTGCTATAACTCTAACTGGCTGTGACCAGTGAGAGGAACTCACTTGGTTTTAGAGTGTTGACTGAATTTAACAACTGTAAGTGCCATTATTATGTTATAAAGATTCTGCTATCATGGTAATGAGGCTCTACCTTCTGAGTTTCCAGTTCTTCTACTCCTGTTGTCCCTTGTAAGACCCTTCTCTGTCAGTGAAGCAGCAAACCCACTCAAGCAATAGGGCACAAGGAGCTGGGAAATGGTCTTATTCTGATCCCTTAGCTGCTACCTCTATTTTCTTGATGGCACAAAGAAGCCAGAGAATGCTTAACTGCTATTCCACAGGAGTTTCCCTCTCATCTGAGGGATTCCCCAAGGCCTATAAATCTCTAAGAGTCAGCACCTTCCTGGAACTGAACAGGTAAGTGTAGCATTGAGCATTATTGGCTGCTGAAAAGCCTCAGGGCAGGGGAGGCAGGCAGAGGACAGAAGGCTGCTTTATCCACAGGAGCACAGAACTTTGCCTTAAGGCAGATGTTCGATTTTCAGGACAGTAAAGGCTTTAAAGGCCTTATTGGGATGATGGGCAGAAATCCACAGGGGGCAGAAATATTCCATAAAGCTGTTCTCTTTTTCCTTCTGACCAAAAGAAGCAGTGGTACACAATAAAGGTATGTTGCACTTCAACAAACACACCCTGAGGTCTGGGAGAATGACTGGTGGCTTTACTATAATTTTGTATCTGTTATGCTCATCCTTAATTTGCAACAAGATAAATTTATGGAAAATACAAAATAAATAATTTCTCTAATGCAAGTATTTAAGTGACTGAATTGCAGTGGTTGGTATTTTGGTAAAAAGTATAATTCAAAATTGACTCCTGCCTCAATGTTGACTGATATTTGAATTCCATGAATGAAAACATATTCAATCTCTATATTTTTAATTGTCTGTATTATCCAACAGGCAGCAGAGAGTGATTGTTACTTTTTAAATTTCAGTATTGACAATATTTTCAAACTATGTCTTGGGTCATAAGCATGTAGACTTCAAAGCAATCAAAGAGAACTGTGACAACATATGAAGCAATCACTCAACAGTTTCTTATTCTGTGTGCATAACCTCAAAACTGTCCTGCTTTGAGAAGAAATCACTCCATAGACGAGAAATATGATTAATTACATGCCAGAGCAACTCAGCAGCTGCAGAACTGAATGCATCCAATGAAATTTTAAATTCATTCCAACATGTAATGAACTAACTTAAGGGGCTTTTTTGGGGAGGGCGGGAAATGAGATCGTAGAGGACTGGACTATACAAATAAATTGCACACAGCTCTGTCTTAACACTAGGCCTAAATTCATGTGTAGTTAAGAACTGTAAAATATAGCAGCCAAATGGTGGACTTGAACCACTTTGACGGGAAAGGGCAGTGCAGTAAGACACAAATAATCCAGGAGGTATCTGCAGTGCATTGAGGAAAATTTATGAACATACATGGAGAATCTGACAAAGGAAGATGCTCTGATGCACCTCACACTTTCAGAAGAACTTGTTGGGAATGCAAAGCTTGGCATTCAGGATCCTGGCACAAAGATAGCTTACTCTTGGTGGAAGAGGAGCTGGTTAAGTAACATATTTTAAAAATGGACATGCATGATTATGTGCAACGTTAAAAAAGACTGATGAAGCGTGGTCTAGGGAAATGGACAGAGAGGTGGATTGAAAACTGGATGGATGAATGGTGAAGCTCAAAGCTGTGTGATTCAGCAGCACAAAGATGTGTTGGAGGCCAGTCCCTAGCAGTGCTCCCCAGGTGTCAATGCTGGAACAATACTGTTCAATGTCTTCAATAATGATGTGGGCAGTAGGACAAAATGTATTCTCAGCAAGCTCACAGGTGATGCAGAGAAGGATGGGTGACTGATACACCAGGTGGTTGTGCTGCCATTCAGAGAGCTCTCAGCAGAGTGGAGAATTGTACTGAGAGCAACCTCATGCACCTCAATAGAGTTTTGCATCTGGGGAGGCATAATCCCCATGCAACATACACTGATTGAATGGAAAAATATCTCTGCAGAAAAATTTACAGGGCTCTGACCTAGTGAACAGCAAGGTGAACATGAAGTGCAATGTGCCCTTGCAGCAAAGGTGGCCAGCTGCATCAGGGGCTGCATTAATGCATGGTGTTGCAGGTTGAGGGATCCTGCACCTCTACTCAGCACTGAGTGCTGGGTCCAGTTCTGGGCTTCTCAGTACAAGACAAATAGGAACTTTAGGGGATTTGAGTCCAGTGAAAGGTCATGAGCATCCTGACACAGGAAGAAAGTCTAAGAGAGCTAGGTCTAAAACTTGTGTGTCTTTGCTCTTGCACCCTTCAGCCTGCTGCGTGCTGCACCACCATGCTTGTTGCCCCCTCCATTTGTGTCAGTGAGTCCTGAACAGCACACATAAGTGAAAGCTGTGTCCTTGACCTTGTTTGTCCTTTCACTGTCATTTGATCTCTTCTTTTCCTTATTGCTCACCTTGACTTAAGGCTCCCTCCAGAAGGCTTCCTCCCTCCTCCCTACAGAAGTCTGGCTTTGGCAACTAGGAGAGATAAAACTTTGTTTATGCCTCTTTACACCTGTGGCCAAAAAAGGAGCTAGAAGTAAACAACTAAGCCATCTGAGAACCAATATGGCCCAGGGGAGGTCAGGTTATGTCTTGGAGACTGGGTAAAATTGTGCTTTCGCAATATTTCTCCAAAAACTGTGTTGAAAATATCACGGTTTAAGAGGCAGAAATTGCCTTGTTATAATTGTAATTGTTTTCTTTAGACTTTGTGTGTCTCTCTGTGTTTTTCCTAAGGGAAACATGATTTGACATTAGTAACAATATTAAATGGAGCACTACAGCAGATACTATACTTTTCCCTCCTCCGAGTATCATCCATAGCATCATTGGAAGAAGAGAAGTCCTGTTCTCCTGTTCTTCTGTCAGCTCTCAGCTTTTACATTCATAGAGAATCACAATGTACAGTTAAAATTCAAAGCAGATTTAATACTTTAATGAAATATTTAGTTTTCCTTTCATTGAAGCTTAGTATGAAAATAATAGACACTTTTGTCTGTTTTCCCTCTGATAAAGGACATCAGGAGTTTGTATTCAGAATCTTAACCAGGATTTAAATGCCTGGACCTGTTGCATGAGGATATTAAGAATGTAAGAATAGCCACAGTTTGATACTTGACAGAGGTTAAGAGTAAGGTAGGTGTATTTCTCTCATGATACCTTGCCTAAGGTTCTTGAGATGGATGATGTTTCTATTTATTTCTATATATCACACTCTTCCATTTACTTGTTTAGTGCCACTATCAGGCTGTAGAATCCTTTATTATCCTTGACAGGTTTGACAAGGAGTTTAACATTTGTGTCTATTTTTTCCATCAGAATTAGTATAGTAGCACCAGGCAAAGGGGTGCAGGATTTAAGGCAGAGGGAGCAACATAAGGGACAGATCACAGTGCCTGTGGCAATGTAGAGATGTAGGGATGCTGAATGAAAAACAGTTTTTTTCTCTTATCCTAGATCATAACGATTTTCACTAAAGTTTATTAATAATTTATTTCATATTACCTTTTTCTGTTTTGGGAGACCACACTTTTTTTTTAAAAAAATATGCTTTTGTTTTATTATTAAATTACTGTCCTAAGTGAGAGTTCTCCAGACTGCAAATGACTGAGGCAGGTGTAGGTTCCCAGGCAGGTGAGTACCAACTGATGTATCACACACTTCTCTGTTGTCATGTCAGAGTTGGACTGATTCCTGGCCAGGGAATATCTGATTTGAAATCCACTGACTCAAATATCTACCTCAGTATTGTGGGTAGGGGGAAAGAGGGGAAATCTACTGAGCAGATTATGTAGGGATTGCTCTCCTTTCAGCATGTTAGCTCGGAACAAGAATATCCTTTCAGTGTTGATTTTTGATGGGGATGTTGCTTGAGAGATCATTCCTTTTTTTGTAAAGAGTTTGAAAGTAGTTGAAAAAGTTATTCACTAGAGTGTTGTAGCTTAAGTACCTGAGGCACTTGGTGCTGTCATCCTTAATTTCTGAGTTATTGAGCATGTTCATCAAGAACCTTCAAAGTGTGGATTATATCACGAGAAGGCCGAGGCAAAGGCAGGAAAAGGTTATTTACTGAGTGAGGATTAAAATCTACATAGGAAGCATTACAGTGCTTCCTGGTTTAGTCCAGGTCATGGTCTAAACATCACACAATACATTTGACCTCACTGCTAAGCTGTTAGTAAAATTCTTTATTTGGCATTTACAGTGAAACAGCTATATTCTCAACATTTCTATAACTTCAAGGGTAATATTTCTGATTTGTTATTAAGTCTTTAATTTTCTATTGATTTGAGAGTAAAATTGCATAGCATTTGTCTGAGTATTATGTCTGTATAAAAAGTTGAGAGTAGCTTAACTTTTAAAAAAGAGCAAATAAAATGTTGGTCAGGGAACAGCTCTGGGTTTGAAAAATATCAATAGATCAATAATAGCAGAAAATTATTTTTAAGCTGGATTGGTTCCCTCATGGCTCTCAGTGTAGAACCACAATTAGTGATTGTTGGCATTGTAAAAAAGTAATTAAATGAAGGAAGTAAGATGAAGGAAGGAGGAAGGCTTTAAAATCTGCTTCAAATCATGGCTGAATGAACAGAGGTCTTCTTGCCATACATAGCGGATTAGAGTTAGGGGTGTGCTTTTAACGAGAGGTGGATATAATTTCTAAAGGCTGTTGTGACCCAAAGGGAACATTGCATTTGATCTTTGCAAATATTGATGCATTGCATCTTTGTTGCATCTTTGATTCCTGCCCCACTAAAGGTGACTAAGGACAGTACCTATCTCAAGAAAATTCCTTGGGATTCTCATGAATGATGATAGTCTGAGTCTATGTTAGAATTACAATGAAGATACCATCTTAGGACTTTGCAAATTACATAGAAAAGCTGAAAGAACTTACTTCATCATTACCTTGGCTAGAGATATTCCCTGCTAAAAGCATATAATGCACTTTGGGCAATTTATCTTTCAGTGCTATCAAAGCACTACAGAAACTATACTGAGGTGAAGATGTGGACCCCAAATTGAAATTTCTCCAATGTTATAATTTGCCATACATTACACTGTCATCTGTTGGCCAAATGTATTCATGACAACTGAGAGATTTATTTAGACCATTTCTCCTAAGCCTGTCCTTTCCTATTCCATTGTATTAAAGCAAGCAGCAGCAGCTTGGCAGCTTGGCTGCCAGTCCTTGCTGGAGAGGGAATCACTCATGGTGACATCAGGGAGATGCCTAACTATCATCTCTGAGATTTACTGATGTCATTAACAGAGGTGATACATGGCCACTTGGGAGAAGCAGTTTGAAAGGGTGTATGCACAGGTAGGTCGATGGAGGGATTAGAGGAGGATTAGAATTAATTTCAAAGCTGATCTACATTTATTCTGTATGATTTTGATGTTTGATGAATTGATCCTTTGTGGGGGGCTGATTGGAGCTCTGTTCTGCTTGAAATTCTTCTGCTTTTGATTTCTGCATCTTGTATCTTTAAACATCTAAAAATGTACCTGCTTGCAATAATGACAACCATACCTATTCCTCTTAGCAACCTGTCAAAGGCTAACTGACTTTGGGGCTTGGGTGTAGAGTCCACCTAAAGATAAGGTCATTCATTTATTTACTACTCCATTAGGTGAAAAGTATGGTGCAGAGTTCCAACAAATCCATGTATCTGCTGTGACTTTTTCTGAAGGCAGTCTATGTCCTGAAAACACAGTGAAAATATGGCTCTCATAGCCATACAACAGTCTTCATATAATAATATGGATCCCATTCATGAATCTACTTGAACAAACCAGAAAAAAATCTTATTTCTTTCTTTCACACAAGTCTTTTCATTAGAATTTCTGAATAATTTGGTGCCTTTCTAATATGTCATTCATTGTAGTAGCTATAATGAATATTAATACAAATAGTAATAAGGGTTATATGCTTGCTATAACTATATATATATATTTACAGTGGAAGTAAAGATAATGCATTCAAACGGCCTTTCAAAAGCTGGATGTCCCTATGATTTAGTTCCTGATTTGTTACAATACAAAATTCATTGAAAAGAGTCTTTCATCAGCCATAAGAGCGACTTCTTTGAAATGAAAAAAAGAAAGAATAGTCTCAAATCCCAGGGTTTTTAATAAACAGACTTTTTTTTTTTTTCCTCCTTTTCAGAAATAGGCTTTTCAGCTACTGCATTTTCTCCTATTTTGAAGTGACTCTGTGCTGGAAAGCCTCATATCTTATTCCCAAATACTTGCAACAATTCCAATGTTTATTGATCACAGCAGGGTTCCATAATTGGACTCACTTACTTGGGCTGCAGAAAAAGGCCAATAACAGCATATGCAAATTGAGAAAAAAACCTCCCACAGAAGCAGATTGTGTCAAACTCCTGACCTCCCAAAGTTAGGATCTGCAGATGCTCTGTAGCTCACACAGAGAAAACACAGGATTCCATGGAGACAAAAGAAATCACACTGCTTGGTACTAAAAAAACAGATACTGTCATCATAAAATAATACTGCTTTGCACTTTTTGTCTCCAGAGAAGAGAAGTTGTTTTCTGAATAAGGTAATCATCAGCCACTGGAGTAGTAACCTTGTGCTCAGACTGGATTAAATTTTCACCTTAATCTCTTTGTAGGTGACTATGTATATTTACATAAAGAACTTCTTTCTTTATGCTAGGTAAATGAACAGGGAGGTGCCCCTGGATAATAATGATGTGATATTAGGTTTCTAGCATATGAAAAATAACTTCAGTATATATGTCTTCATTGCAATACAAATTCAAGAATCATTTTTGTGTATTAGTGTAGGGGCTGCATATTTTCTGTAATAATCTGTGGCATTTTAATAGATTTTCTTAGATCTGGATGTGATTTTACTTATCATGAAAAATTATATGCTGATCCTTTACTTTGTCTCTGCAGGCTTCCTAAACTGAGCATTCACTAAGATTTCTAAATTAGGGATCCTAACAGTAAGCCTGATGAGTTCTTGCATTTGCATTGATATAATTACCATAGCAAGTTTGACATGTTCAGTTTGGACTCAATTGCGCATTTCTAAAAGAACTGTAGTCCCTTTCTGTCTCCTCCCATGGCTTGATAGGCATGCCCAGCCACAGGAAAGACTTCAGATGTGTCCTGCAGATGTTTTTCTCCTGTCCAAAGATGACAGACTTCGGCAGTGCAGGATATTGTCAGGGGAAAGCACCAGAAGTCATAACAAGCAGAAAGGTAAGTTGTCTTACTTTGCTTTCAAGGTTGCAGAATAAAAGAGGAAACTACTTGATAGACAACTCTGCCTTCCTTTTCCTTCCTCTTCCACTCTGTCTTCTCCAGGGAATCTGAGAACTGTTGTTCCTGCCAATATGAAAATCAAACTCCCAGTAAGCCCTGTTCAGCTTGCCTCATGCTCAAAGACACTGGAGTGGTAGTACAGGAGTGCTCTGCCCAGTGCTGTCTTTGTCATTCATGTCACAAAATGTGGTTAAATGCATGTGGTGAGGAACAATTCTTTTCATTTGGAGACTCACTGTTAAGGCAGTGAAGTTAGAACACACTCTCTGCCACCTTTTTAAAGCTTTTTAAGAAAACCACAGTCCATGTTGACCTTTTTTCCTGCTCAGCCTGCACATTTTCCTTACCTCAGCAAAGCTCACCGAGAAATACCAATCTGACAAAACTGAAAGTGCTTCATGACAATTTATTAATTCTATCCAAACCTTCAAATGAAATCATCTGGGGAGGTGGGCCAACTGGCCCTGTCCCCTTCCTCATGTTTTTCCAATCTTCTCTGATTTCCTGGAGGTTCTCCCCTCCCTCACCTAGCCCGGGAAGTTTTGGTGTTCCCTGGCCTCATTGCTCTGAGACAGGTGAGCTGGTGTGGAGGTAGGAAGCACCACCCTGGTCCCTGTCTGAGCCCCTGTGCCCTGCTGACCCCCAGAATGGGTGTCCAGAGAGCAGCTGCATATGTGGTCTGGCTCAGCTATCCCCTGGGCTCTTTGGCTTTCTGGTCTTTTTTCCCAGTGAGCTGGATTAAAAAAAAAAAAAAAAAGGAAAATTGTTGGCTTACTGTGCTGGATGCCGTCTTGGTGACTCTGAAACAACACAATGCTGTGAAATTCTGTAATCTTTTTAGCTGCTTTTTCTTTTTGAATTTTGATGCAAGATGACATTGCTCTTTAAGATTGTGTGTTCCTTGAATAATTTTGTTTTAATTCCAAATCAACTGGGAATAGATCAAGAAAATTGCATTTAAATTCTTTCTAGATAAAGAAGGATGCATATTAAGATATCTCTACACTGCTTCAAGAAGATCAAAAGAAGTAATGAGTTGTTTTAGGAGGAATAATTAGCTGTGGGAAAGTTAGTTGTGAAAATCAGAGATGATCTTTGTCTTTGATGTGCATCTTCTCATTGAAATTGAGAAAGGATTAAGCAAATAACCTTTTTGGGTTTTGCTTCACAAGGTTCAGAAAAACCCTCAGATTGTGTCAAATTGAAAGAATTGCAATTTTTATTTTATTACTCTATTTGCTTTCATTAATTGACAGTTTCTCAACTTCCTTCTTGCTTTCTGGTGAAGAATTTAGAGGGTAAGTCCTATGAGGAGCAGCTGAGGGAACTGGGGGTGTTTAGCCTGGAGAAGAGGAGAGACCTTATTGCTCTCTACACCTCCCTGAAATGAGGATGGAGCCAGGTGAGGGTTGGCCTCATCTTCCAGGCAACCAATGACAGGACAAAAGGACGTAGCCTCATGCTCTGGCAGGGGAGATTCAGGCTGGACATTAGGAGGAATTTCTTGATGGAAATAGTTGCCAGGCATTAGAATGGGCTGCCCAAGAAGGTCATGGAGTAGGAGAGGGGTTTAACCCAGAATGCTAGGCAGCAGTTTTCCAGAATTTTGATATTTAACTTCCACCATGAGCATTTCCACTGAATTCAAGGCCCCAGAGAGAGTGGCCCAACTCAGCAGGAATCAGGAGGTGAACTGTAAATTCCCACAAGCCAGGCGGGTGATCCTTGTCTTTCCAGCCAGCTGTACGACCTGAGGAGTGCCACCACCTTTGGCTTCTCTGCAGTCAAGGGACTGGGGAAGGCAATCACGTGTTTCCAAAGGGCGGGCCTGTGGGGTGTGCTATGGTGGGATTTTCTATACATCTCAGTCTTCATGCTCATTTCTCTTAACTCTTGCTGAAAGGCCTCAGTAGACATTTTCCTGATGTTCAACTTTTATGTTCTTTTTGTTAATTTCCTACAAATGCCCACTGTTATTAGAGAATATAACCCGACAGTGTAACAGTCTGCACAATCACTTCTCTTATGCCAAATCCTGAAAAAAAGTAATTCCCAGAAGAAAAATAAAAGAAATGCTATGCTGCCTTCTCCTCTGTGTTCAGTTTGCCTCATTAACATTGCCACTGCTTTTGGGATAATTTATATGTTATCACTTTTGCACATCATTAATTTGGTAATTCACAGTAGGAGATGTGTTCTATAATGGTTTAAAGTATAATTCATTAATTGAGGTCAATCCCTCCTTTTAATCATGGAGATGGCTCCATCACTATCTTACCTATCTGCCTAAATAGCAATATGTTGCTCATTTCTAAGCTTGCCATAAAACATGAATTATAGCAGGTAAGAAATGCCTTCTATTTGTCTTACAGTCCATTGCAGAGTATTTCCCAACACAGAAAGATCCCTAATCCTTAAGTGCTCATGTGAAATTCAAAGCCCAGCCTGTGCCATGCTCAGTGTAACACATCTGGAAAACCTGGCCCTTCGGAGAGGTGACCTGAAGTTATGTGCTGAGTAAGGAGCTTGTTTATTGCTATGAACTACCAGGGTCGTCATGCAAACAGATGTGACAAATCTGAAAGTGTTTTTATCCCCTTAGGATGTGCATGGGGAGACCTAGGAGTCCAGTGATGATGTGAAAACTGTACATGATAATCATCAAGTTTCTTGAATTTTTCATTTGGAAATAAGCTGGCTCTTGTAATGGCTAGACAGCCCTTAGCACAGGGATAGCAGTGGTTCAAGTACCTGAGCCCTGAGAGGCTGAAACTTCTGTGTTAGAAGTTCCCCAACCTTTGGGCAATAAAGTGAGAGGTGAGGCAGCAGGGTACTTTCATGCTGTCTAGTTGAAGCTAGAACACAGTCCATCCAAAATTGCTAAGTAATGAAACTACTTGGAGAATGAACAAAATGGAGTTTGATTTTGTTGCCAAATTAACAGTTTAGTTTTTGGAAACCTTGTGTTTTGGCCTCTGTTCTGAAGGGTAAAATCTGTAAGCTGCCTGGTATCTCAGAGTTAAAAAGAAAAATTAAATATGAATGGAAGAGGAAAAAAACCCCAGCATGACACACTGATTATTATCATCCACTGTATCTCTTTTACTTACCCTCCTACATGCAGGGAAATATATAAAGAATTTGCTCTTGCTCTTATAGACCTCTTTGCTTTTCAAGGGTGAAATGATTATGTTTCAGCAAAACAAGCATACAGATAATGACTCAGCCCTTTTCTTGGAAGGATTTTATGTCTATGATATGTCTTTTCAGATACCATTGTCAGTAATGTTGTGTAATTTGATGGTACTCTTGATGGGGAGTAGTGTTTTGTCAGTAATGAAGTGCATTATTCATTAGTATTTTATTCCTGATAGCTTGTTTGGTTCTGAGAAACAAGTTCCCACTGTGTATAATTTTCCTTTATTGCTGGTATTATCACTAGATAATCCAGTGTGATTCATGGATTAAATTTGACTTTATTGTTGTAGGTATTAAAGTGATAATTAACTGCAAAAGATGTGGAGATCGAACTAATTTAAACTTTAATTAGTTGAACTAGTGTTACCAGTTCTACTTGGCTGTTTTCACAGCTCTAGTGACTATAACTGCAAAGAAAAACTAGCAATTAAAAATATTGCAGAAGTATTGTGGTGATCAATAAATATTCCCCTTAAGTTTTATCTGTAATAGTCTCTGTGCCTTAGTGAAGCATGTGTTAGATTAATGATTAAAGACTGAGTCTGCTGAGCATGAGACTCCACATCATTAATCCCTTCAATTATTTGCAGCAAGAACTTCTTGTGAGGATGGGTATGGGCATAGGCTGACTCCTGCACTTGCAGGGCTCCTCTGCATCCCTGGGCCTTATCTGACTGATCTGCAGCACAAAGGGGCGTACAAAGGAGAGGACTTCAGGCTGATTTACAGAGGTGTGGAACTGAGTCATTGCCACCCACTTTACATGTGCTTTGGGAGGCATGCAAGGTGGGTGGGGAAATCTGTTGATGCACAACTTTGTGACTACAAACTTAGTCATCCAGACCAAACTACCTGAATCCAAGCTAAGAACCTTGCTTTTGTAAATTGGTCAACATCATATTAAAAACCAATTCTTTTTATTTACGTTTTGTTTTCACAAATTCCATTGAAAAGCTATTCCAAAACATAAGTGATTGGGAAATACTTCAATATTTTCAGAGTGATTTTAAAGCCACTTTCCATCTATCCATTTTACAGCACTACTTTTTTTCTGCTTGGGGTTCCTCTTTCCTGTACATGTTTAAAATGGATTCTGGAACTGATCTTTCCAAGCTTGCATCACACCAAAATTTATGGCTTTTGTTGTGCCTGACAACTACACACTTTTCCTCTTTCATGGCTTCCAGTTGCTAAGGCTGAAGCTCACAGCAGAAGTTCTCAGTCTGTGTTTCTAATGCTTAGACATTTGGTTCTTACACAGTTTATGTCAGCCCTCAGGACTTTTTAGTGTTTTCTGTACACAGTGATGCTCTTCTGAACTTTTAATACTGGTGCACTGCAATTTTGCTGCACCATTTTAAGCGTTCTGGTTCTTGCAAGAAGAAATGGCTGTATGCCCTTCTTTTCACCTGTCTGGGAAAGAATGGAGGAGGTGAAGGGGATTTAGTTCACTGTTGAGTTTACTACAGCTCAGATTTACCTAGTCTATTATGTTTAACCCTGTAATTGCTGATCCCTTTTTGCTTCTTTTTACAATGTCACATTTGTTATAAAGCAGAATTTTACACTTTGCTGGCAGGAGTGATTTGTTGATCCAGAAGGTTTCACTGTTGCAATGGGATTGCATTCACAGTTTCAGCTTTGAGCTGGGAATGATAAATATTCACACTAACAAAAGGATGGTGTTAGTGAGAACTCACATGTTCTCTCCCTGCAAAGTGGGAAGCAGACATCGTGCTGCAAGAAGGAACAGTCAGCCCCTGCCACGGGCCAAATGCAGCCTGTACAAATAGTTCAGTGCTCTGATGGCTGGTTCCTTTCCACCCTCTTCCCTCAGTGGCCCATGGCCATGTGACCTGATGCACCACGCTCCCCATGACTCCTCATCACTGCAGATGAACCATTTAGAGATGAACATCCAGCTTATTAGATAACTGCACGTCATGAATGCCTGTCAAGAGTGCCTGTTGGCTCTGGGACAAACACACACCTGGTCACAAGCTGAAAATTTACAATGCTGTGTTCTTGAATGCTTGTGTGAGAGGGTGTGAGGCATAATGTGGACAAATTTGAGCAGCTCTATGCTGCTACCCAAGAACTTTGAAGAAAAAATGACTGAAAGGGGAAAAAGAAAGATCTCATCAATCTTACTCTCTCAAGTTTGTCAAATTAAAAGGGGAAACATCCATCCCATGTGGGATTATAACAACCTGGGTTTTCTGTTCTATGGTTTGCTATTAGGACAAGTAAGATTTACAGCAAATCTTTTTGAATAGTGTTTCTTCAATGGCTGGATTTGTAATAAAAGAACTGGAATGGCAGCAGGCTAACAAACAAGGCAAATGTCAAAAGGCACAAGAATAGAGTGGGGATAGATGTCAAGTTCTACTGGGAATGCTATGAAAATACTAAGGCTTTGTGTTCAGATCAGTGCCATCCCTATGAAAACACAACAATAAAGGCAGTACCTTTTAAGTACTGAAAGGCCTCAGTAAGGCCTCCCTGGAACCTCTTCTTCTCCAGGCTGAACAACTCCAACTCTTTCAGACTTCAATCATAAGAAAGATGTTCTATCCAGCTGTTATTTTTTGTGCCTCTCCTCTGGGCCTGCTCAAACAGGTCCATTCCTTCCTTCTGCTGGGGACCCCACAGGTGGACATGGTTCTCCAGGTAGGAAGCATCTGTGCAAAAGACTGTCATTTACAGACATGACCATGATATGCAGGTTAGGGCTTTCAAACACAGTGGCAAAGGAGCTCTTTCTAGCAGAGACTGAGACTTTTTAAGTCTGGTCCTCTCTGGGCACTTGGGAAGCTATTACTCAGGACTCTTGGGGATGCCAAACTCACAGCAGTTGTACAACATAGACAAAGCAGACAACACAGGCTGCATTTGTGGTTTATTGTCCCTGCAATACTGGAGCTCCAGTTTCAGATTCTCTGAAAGTAAAATGTTTCCCAACTTTCTTTTGTTAAAAACAATCTTTTTAACAATAAATTCATGTGCAATCATCATTAGGACCTTTATGGGTCCTAATAAACAGAGATATTCTTATCTCTGTTGACACAAACTGAACAATTTTTACTGGTGCAAATGAAATCAGAATCCAGTAGAGCATCTCTACAGGAGATCTGGAGAGTTTGTTACTTTGGGATACGAATTATTTTTCCCTTTTATGGACCAAATTGCCAAGCCCTCTTCATGCAAGTAATTTACCTGGCCATACTGAGTGCACAGGAATTGCCTGTTCCCCCCTTGCGGGCTGTTAATGTTTGTATAGCTGCCTACATTGCTGGCAATTTTCTTTCAAAGTGTACTGCCAGGGAGACAGCCCAGTCATTTATTAGCAATATAGGTTAATTACCAAGCATAACAGGTCAAAGGATGTCGGATCCTCTTTGATTATTTAATATCTTTGTTCTGTAATGTGCATTCTGTCTTGTTATTTCACCTCCTGGTGGAATTCATGCACAGAAGCAAAGATATCACCTATCAAGATCAGTGCAATCTGCAAAATCTCCTGCTAAAAGCCAGTTCTTATTCATGTAAAGTTTTGCAGCCACTATTAGAGATGCCTGCTGGTACAGCACTTAGATTTTTTTTGGGAAAGGTACATCTGTATTCCTTCCCACAGGATTTAATCATGAAGACCTGAGGTTCTGGGAACTTCACGTGCCTTATAGATGGGTACTGCTAGCAAAAGCACTCTGTCTGTGGTGGTATTTAGGTAGTTTTTTTACCATAAAATGGCAAAAGTGCTGCCACAAATCAAGTCTGCTGGAAGACCCAACAGTAATCATGTGGTCTTCTCCTCTGTATCTTTTTGTAGGCCTACTCCTGGAGCACTTAGTACACGAACATTTAATTGTGTGTAGTATAGATTAGTTGCCAACAAATCTCAAATGAAACAACTGTAAACAGAGACCAGTTTTGTGCTGGCATTTTTCAGAGTGCATCATATTTTGATAGCAGCTCTTAGTGTTCTGCAGAAGGGATGCAATAAATTGACTCTTCCTAGATCTATGGATCTGGATTGCCGTAGATGGATTGCCACTCGTTTGTAACAGGAATTATAAAAATATTTAATATTATTCAATACTACTTTGGGGAGTAGATGGACTCCTTGGACAACATCCTCAGGCTTTGTTGGACAAGCTTCTTATCTGGCTTTGGTACAGCGAAGCAATGTCAGTTTAGAGTTGCTCTATCTCCTATATGCCTAAGGCCTTTAAAATTTAAAAGTTTTGTAGGAAAGTGATTAAATTATTACAAAGAACTAGCTACCAGGTTGAAAGAGGGCTAATTAGGTACTAATATCCTGCTGATGCCATTATAGTTTGGAAAGATTCTTTACCAGCAAAGTAATGGTTGTAGTCTGACAATTATTTTCTGTCATAAGGCAAGATAACAGTGGTGATTCAAGAAGAAACTGAAGCTGATTTGATGTTAGGGAATTCACAGTCATTTTTCACAATCAATTTTCACAATCATTTAGTTGCAGAACTCAGAAAATTTTCAGTGGTTCTCCATAAGCATTTTAGTTTGAACCAAAAATTCATTTTGGACAAAAGTCTACATTTCCCCCATCTTTGGTATTTGGTATCACATCAAAAAATGGTTTCACAGTCTTCAAATTCTTCTTTGCATAAAACTAAACTAGAAGTGTCCCAAAAATGACCTTTCAGCCAATAGAGACAGATTAAAACTAATCAGCAGTAATGTGTGAAGAATGGACAACAGGATCTTGGAGATTTGACACTGACTCCTTTGTGCCTTTAGATCTCTTAGTGGGCCATGACACTTGTTAGTATTAATATGCTTTGTCATCTTAGTGCTTACTACACCATGTTTGGTTTCTCCTTTCTTTCAAATCTGCCAATATCTAAAAACTTTCAGACAAGTTACACATGATTTTTTTCCAGTCTTCTGCTTTCCAGACAGATGCCAGCTCTATCCATTTGTCTCACTGGAAGCAAGGACCTATGAAAACAACAGACAGAAAACCACACAGGGGGTGATTTTAAAGGTAAATTAACTCATTCCACCTGTCTGTCTCCCTGTTACTGAAAAATGTCTAATTGGACACAGGCACTTAGTTGAGCAGCAATGACCTCCAAATCTCTTCACTGCTGGCTGTGCATATTGAGGTGTGCAAAATCCAGACACCTACCACACGTGCCATTAGTGGCATTCACCACGCGTGCTACGTGACAGTGCTTGCTCCTCTGTGGAGCACTTCCTTCTGAACTACTGTTTCCTAGTTTGCACAGCTGGCCACCTCCTTGGAACATTAAAAGTGGATGGGAATCTTATACCCTTTGTATGACTTACAGGAATCCCTTAGTACTGGGAAGGAAATATCAGGGATGGATTTTGGTATGGAAGTGCTGAGCTTGCATGACATCCAGCTGTCATTTGAGTGCTTAGTAAAGGTGTTAGAAAAATAGCTGCAAAAAAGGCATCCAATTAGTTAACAATGAAATAATAAGCATAAAAGCTTTCCTCCAAAAGGCTAAATACTCTTTTGAATAACTATTGACAAAGAAAAACTTTGCTAATTTTGTTGAGTTTTATTTCTCCTCTCACTTACGTTTTCTCCATATTGTCATTTGAGAGTCCCTCAAAGGATTGCCATCAATAGTATTAGCAAAAGTAATTTTAATATGAGTTTATAAAAGTGAGATTTGACCAAGTTCCATGTCAAGGTTCACTGTGTTGTTTACTAAATGGGTGAAAGGCATGAAGGAAAATTCAGTAATAACTGATTTAGAATAAATTACACAGAGACTGAAGATGAAAAAGGGTAAGGACCACCCTCCTCCTGAGTCATGAGGCTCAGAGTAGACCCCCTTACTTTCTAAACTCCTGATGGAGCTTAGGTGAAGCTAGGTCTAATCTTAGTTTCAGACTTGGAAAATGGAAGAAATGTGTGAATTTCCTTAGTGTTGATTTAACATGTTATCAGCAACTTACCAAGCATCTGTTGCCTTGGGTAAGGAAGAATCTCTTAGTCTCAGGTAAGGAATCTCAAAACTGGAGAAGTGTCCCAGCAGTGAGGGAGACCACTACCATGCATCCACACTACTGTGCAGGGAAAGCTCAAAGAAGGCTCACTAAAGCTGTCATATTTTTGGGATTAAGTGCTTGGCTAATAATTAAATTGCACAGAAAGGCTATGCATTAACTCCTTTTAGTGACAATTTTCTTTGTAAGTCTTAGGAAAAGCATCTGCTATTCATGTGCTGGTCACACAGTGTTCCAATCTCATACACACTGATGCTTGTTGGGTCAATTTGTGGGATTTTTGGAGGAGTTCTTGGCCTGACTGCCTCAGGGCTTTGCCTCCTTTGGAGTCTGTATCAAACTAGGGCTGTTTTGGTTAAGGGGATCGAGCACATCCATCACACTCACTTAGTTGTTTGAATCATACTAATTATGTTCACATTATTCTCTTAGAATCAGTTCTACTGTTTTTAATGATAAATGTGAAGCAGAGTCAACTATTTCCTCCTACTTTTAAGCTCCTCCAAGCCTGATGGATTTGAATATTCAAATCAGCCCAGGAGTTCTCAATATTTTCTCCTTTTTTCTTGACAGGCTGAATGAGGAAAAAACCCGTGTGCAGAAACGGCTGGCAGGTAATGCTGAAGCTGATCTAAAAGTTCTACTAATAAGGCTCAAGAGAGGGAGAGGCAGGGAACCAGGAGGTTTGGATTAAAGCAGGGATATGATACACAGACACCTCTGCGTATGCGGGGGAAGATTCTCAGCTGCTCAGCCCACACCGTGGAGCTCAGCATTCAGCAATTCCTGATATAAAGTTTAAATTTTCAAGGAAATTGGCAGTGGCACTGAGTGAAGGTGTCACTTTCCTAATAAAGAAACACAAATTTGCATTTGGTGAGCTGGGGTTCATTTCATCAAGTTTTTAGGGTAGGCAGAGGGGACGAAAGCTAGCTGTAATCTTCTAGTTTTGAAGTTATTAAGGTTTCAAATGTCGGATTTGAAGTGAAAATTTTACCTTTGGGAATTTGTTTAATTATTTTTAAAGGTTAAAAAAACCCCAAAAGGTTTGGGATTTTTTACAGGTAGCTGAAAAATGTTTGAATTCTCATTGATTAAAAACATAATTATGCTCACAATGCTCCAGCACTGTGCTCTTTGGAAAGCCTGATAAGAGCAACACAACTTGTATTTACCTGCCTATTTCAGAATATTTTTCTATCTTTCATAGAGTGTAGCAAAACCTTTTTATAAGCAAAAAAAAACCACACATGGTAAGAAAAATAAAATAGCACTGCAAAGAAAGCCTGGGATACAGAGCAACCTCATGCAGAATGCCACTACCCAGCAGGACTTGTGTGGATTGAGAGATAGGGATAGGGCAGGGGATGGATGCTGAATGTGGGTGTATATTCCAAAAGGAGAGTTTCTTTTCTGGTAAACCCTGTTCTGTTTGGAGTTGAAACCTTTACTTTCCTTCCCCGTACATTGTGGGTCTAGGAAATCTGGGCTCAATCTCTGCTGATTCCTGTCAGAGGTGTAGGTCCTTTTTAACCTGTGTGTCTGGGAACAGTCTTGTGCCAGATTCTGTGGTCTCTGAAATAGCCACCAGTATGTTTCTATGTGGGTGTGCTTTACGTTCACATTGTACTGGCAATGCCCAAGGCTTACTCGTGTTAAGAAAACCAGAAATAGGTTAATTAAGATACCAAATAACACAAAAACTGAGTGAATGCCAGAATTGCAAGGTACTGATCATAATTGGCATTTGTGGATGCAGCATTTGTATTTCCCTATTTTTGAAACTTTGTATGTTGGGGAAACTCTCTTTTATTTAAACTTGTGATCTTATTTATAGATAATCTGTCATTAGCAAGTCTCTGCTCAGAAAATTAATTCTATCTAGACCAGAGAAGGCAATCTGGAAATCCTTACAGTGTTTGGGTTAATTAACATATCATTTGATTTGTTCACATGTTAATAAGCTCTCGAGGATCAATAAATTCTCATTCAGTATAAATAAATTGGATTGGGGAAGCAGTTAATGCTGTAAAAATCGTGGTGCCCATATGGGCTGGTTTGTGTACATATTTCGCTAGTTAATCACCCGTCAATTTGGAATGAAGTGTGCTGCAGGGTCTGAATTAGTTTATTTTCTTTCCACTGGCTGAGAAACAGTGTGATCTGGTGTGGAAGACTTGGGACACTGCCTAGAAAAAAACTCAGTCTGTCTTACCACAGAACCTTTCAGTTTTACCTTAAAATGCAGATTACCAATCAGGTAATTTTCAACTTTCAGTCCTCACATCATTTAAATGTCTGTTATTTAAGCTTCTGAAATTAATTCCGGTGGTTTGGCTTGAGAATATTTAATCCTCATCATGGATGCCCCATGCACATTTTCTTTCTCATCAAGATTTTTAAGGTATGTGCACTGGTAATGAAGACTAGTGGAACACAGAAGACATTTTTGTAAGATGTTACAAATCCTTGAGGACAAATATCTCCTTATTTCTCACTTAAAAATATTCACATATTATTTGAGTGCACATGAAATCTTCTGCAATGATCATTTTATGAAGTAAGGGGTTATCAAACAGCATCCTGTATTTGTGACATCTCTCACAGGAACACAATCCTAATCTGTAAGAAATGTCTCAGAAATCTTATCACAGGATAAATATAACACAGGATTGTTCGTTTTGTAATGATCCTAGAAATAAGAAGGGAAATGAATCCTAAAATTATAAAAAGAATGACAAAACCAATATACAATAAACCCTCTTGCCCAGAATTTTCTAAATATTTTCAGATGTGGATTATGAAACTAATGTTATGGAGATAATTAAAAAGTACTGAAAATCATCTGAAGTCACACATCTGAGTCAGCTGTGAAGATACTTAGCTGTCTTTGTAAATCTTAATAGTGTCCAGTGATCACTTGTCTTTTTATTTATAAATTTATTTGCATTCCTTTTTTTCCATGTACTTCACAGGGCTCCCTCATTCTACAGTCCTTGTGCTCTAACAATGCTCCTGCTTCTAAGGCATTACTCTTCAAAAGCCTATGTACAATGACATTGACACCAAAGCACCAGCGTGCCTATAATTAGTATTTTTTTATCATATACTATTTGCCTGCTAACATCTCTGGTGTTAGGACTGGCAGATTTTAGATGGATGCATTACACGGGGACCTTTGATTCAGAAAGTGCTGAGAACAGATCTAAGGTCAGATGCCACAATGAGTGCCTTGGCTCCTGCAGTTCTTCGTACTTGCAAATTACATGAAAATCAATCAACCTTCAAGAAATTAAGAGGTGTTAATGATACTGAAAGCTTTTGAAGCTGATGTAGAAGGCTATAGCTAAACAAAAGAGGTTATAGAGATCAATGCAACTGTGCTCTTTTGCTAGTGAAGAATCTGAGGCACTGGGTTTTTTTTCCCTGTGTTTCATTAGCACGTGTTCCCTCTCTTACAGGGGTGCTTTCTCTCTTCGCAGTGTAATTGTTACTTTTTAAAGATTTGCACTCTTGGAAATTCAAGCAGATAAACCCCAAGCTCATGACTGGAGGTCACAGCTAAACAAGCTTCACAGACTGAACATCTTGCCCTTAATGTTCAAACAAAAGTGCCTTCAGTGGAGTTCATGCCATTACACTTTATTATTAACTTTGTGCCATTCTAATGGTTATCTTAGTGACATTAAAATAGCTGCAAATCATGACATTACTATAAAACCCCCAATATGCTGCTAAATATTTTTTTTATTCCATTGTAGCATAAGGACAGAGGAATTGTCCTCTACTGATTTCGTTGCCAGGCAGACAGGCTCATGTTTTTTACTTTCTATTCACCTTTACTGCTTGCCATCCCCAGAGTTGCCACCTCTATGTTTGATTCTCTGTTTTTGCAACTGGAAGGTGATCAGGGTTGGTTGTGGGATCTCTGTAGTCGCCCTTACAGTGAAGGATACAATGCAGCTGCAGCAAAGGGTGAAAAGGGTCCCTGGTTGTGCCTGAGAGGGAGAAGATGTGCAGGTGTGGGTGGCAGACACCTGCAAGGTCTCTGGAGGTGCGTGGGGCATGCAGCCCTTGGCCAAGCCTGCTGAGCTGCTGGCAGGTACAATCATCAGGTGTTGTGTGCTGCACAGCTGGCAGGTGCCATGAGTCATGTTTGTGGTTACATCTTTTGGAGACTGGGCGGTGTAACAAAGCAGAATGTCAAGGGTATCCAGGAGGGAATTTCTGAGGTTTGATTTAGAGCCAGGCTGGTTTTTTTAATGCCACATTGTCTGGTTTAAGCTCAAGCCAATAGGACAAATCCTGGCTGTCATTGTTTGAATGATGGGTGAGCGTGACCTTTGCAGGAAGAGGAGACCTTGAGGTTTTCCTTTGCTAGAAGTGGATTTGTATTTTAAGGCTTCCCTGCTGAAAGTTTTGTTTTCATAAAGATTATTGTTAAGGAAGAGTGCAAGTACCTCCTGCCTGCCATTTTACTAATCAATTTCTATGAGAATCTTTTCTTGCTAATCTCTCTTGCAAATTACAGCGAGAGGAAGAAGAAAGCTTGTATTGATCTCAAGTGCAGCATGTTGGTCAATGAGTTTGTGTAAGGAATCATGTAGCAGATAAACTAACACTAATCTTTGTAATTGATTGCTCTTTGATTGTTCCCAGGAGATATATGTTTTGATGTGAAAAAGGGACTTGTCTTCAATTCAATTATGGTATGCAAACAAAATGCAGGATTTTTCTGGAGGAGATTGAAAAGGTGATGGGAAAACTTCATGGTTTATATTCACTTCAGAGAGAGTAGATTTATTTGAAATTACCTGCTGCCTATCAGTGCAAACACTTTGCAATATGCTGTAATATTAAGAGCATTGTGCTTTTTCATACCAGCACACTGCCTATCAATAAAAATAATAATTTTAGCAATTAGCTAAGTCATTCAGCCTAGCCATACTTGCTCTCCTTTATGTAGATAACCAGAAGCTCATAAATGATGACTTTAAGTACCTGGAGTGAAGGTTTAAGCTGTGAAGTTTGGGGCTGGCTGAGTCACACTATATAACCACATTTCTTTGAACTATTTGATGTGTATCCTTATTTTAGTTTGAGATTTCTGTAATACCATATTGGAATTAGCTGGAAATAAATTTCTGGTTCCAGCTGATCACTGTGTTGAAAATGGTTGTTTAATGCAATTCTACTTTACAAATCTCAGCAGGTTACCCAAGCCAACAGATGTAACAAAGTGCATTTCAGTTAATGTCTAGTTGAGTTGGAAAGCCTCCTGTCCCTGCTTTTATGTTCAAAAAAGGAAAATAATTCTTAAAGCTGAGAATTTGTATAACTGGAACCTAAACTTTCTAATGAAATATCTATTGTTAATGCAGATCTCAGCAGAAAAAAAAAAA
>VXAC01005119.1:329849-354651 GCA_013399225.1 Rhipidura dahli | reverse complement strand
AAAAAAAAAAAGAAGAAGAATGCTATTGTGCAGAAAAAGTCTCAACAATAAAATGTAAGTTAAAACAGGTATGCATATTTTGTGGTGTCTAACCACAATAACATCTATTCCAGATGTTATGTTCCTCATAGCACTGCCCTTGGAACACAAAGGTTGATGGTCTCTTTGGAGGAGTACAGTGGGCAATCAGCATCCTGAGCCCTTTGCCAAGAGAAAGATGGTGTTAAAGTAAAAGTTTTCTTTATCTTCATTCTAAGATCTGCTGGGGGTACTTTTTATGTTTTTCTAACAGGCTTTTACATCCTGTTCTTTCTTTATTGCTGTGAAAGTTCTGGTCACTCTGATTGTACTCTGTTTGGCGAGTTTGGTAGGTGCTATTCTCATACAAGGAATGGCTTTTACAGCTAAGCCATGCAGCAGCCAAGCCACGGGCAGAACATTGCAGGCACAGCGTGGAACGAGCAGAGCCCTGGCAACCCCCAGGCAGAGCCTGAGGCACGAGCTGCATTGTATGGTTTGGGACAGAGTGACATTTAGTGATGATAAGGACATGGTTTTGACTTGACAGTGCTAGTTTAATGGTTGGACTTGATGATCTTGGAGGCCTTTCAAACTTAACAATTCTATGATTTTATGACTACTGGGATGAAAGGCTGCTATGCCTCCTCTGGGCGGTGGACCAGCTAGAAAAAGCAACACCACCTACATTTATGGAGGTAGTCAATGACTGATCCAGGATGAAGTTTCTTTTCTTGAATAATTTTGGCTTTGATGCTGTCAGTGTTTCATGTAAATAATAGTGTATTTTGTCCTCAGAGTGGGATGCACAGGCATCAGGAGAATGGTACATCTTCCCTTTGTAAATTGTTTTAAATATAGGGAATTCCTTAAGGACATCTTGTACAATATTTCTGCTATAGTACCCAAATTTAACTATCAGCCATAATATTTTCAAATCCACCTATTATCCAGGAATAATTGACCAAAGAGTAAAAGTGAAGTCAAATGTACTGTAGAGATAAATGAATTTAAGAGTTTAGTGGTCTGTGAGAATAATACAGGTAATTTAAACACTTGGAATGGTAAAACATTCTATTTTAAATTTAGCTAATTTTCACAGAACTGGGTGGGATCAGAAAGAAATGTGTTTGTGCTGGTGTACCCAAGATGATGGTGACAGGGAAGTAACCCCTGGATTATTCCACGTGGTGCTGTACTGTAATTCCCACTGCAGCATTTGGGAGCAACCCTTGGACTAGAGCATCTGCCCACTGGAGCTGTTCATCTGAACTGGAACCTATGGAAAACTGGTGGAGGGTAGGATGATATATTGCTTAGATGGTACTGATACTTCAACTCTTCCAAGTTCTAGCAATATTCTGTTTATCTCCTTTGTGTTTCTTTTGTCTTCTACTTTTGTCCATTCCCTTAATGAAGCTGGTGTGTGTCCTGTTCCCTCTATTGATAAATGTATGCACATATCACAAAATTCTTTACCATTCTTGTTTCATGAAGCTTTGTCATTTTATAGATGCCTCACATATTGCATCACAGCTGGTTGGTTTTCAAGGGATATCAGAAAGAGGCATCTTTGACGCTGGCCAAATGTGGCAAGTAACAGTGACATTGCAAATATAAAACATATGCTAGCAGGAAATTTTCTGTTATTTGTGCAGCCTGGCAGGTGTTAAATTCTAGACAATCCTTGGGGTGAATGGCAGGTGTCCCTTATTTCCTCAAAGACCTCAAATAGAAAAGTGCAAATACTGTTTTTGGCATAGTTACAAAGGTAAGTGCTCCTATTTTGGAACCAAACCCTGTTTGGTTTCTGTTACCCAAATAGCCTTCTTTATTTAAAAAACAATTAGAATTTCCTGCATGAACATTTGGAAATACAATTTCTGTTACTGTATGGTTCTCTAAACAAACAAAGTATTGTTTGGTGAAGGATGCTGGCAACTGGGCTTCTTTTTAAATTTCTGATAGATAGGATATGTCTTTTTTTTTTTTTTTTCCTCCTGCTGGAAGCTCTCATTTGCAATTTCTTTGACCCTTTTCTTTTTCCTTAGGTTTTGATGATGTGTAATTTTTTTCTTTCATATTCCACATGTTTCCTGAAGGAAAAGGAAGAGGATGTTATGGATATAGAATAATTTGGCATGCTAATAAAAAATAAGAGTGGGCACTGAGGTCAAATGCCACAGACTTGGAGAAGCAGTAGAGAGTTTGTCTGAAGAATGAGACTTTTTTAATATATGGTAAGGATTTCTTTGTTTAGGAAAGAACTGCTCACGGAAGATTGCCTCTGTTGCTTACAGCATCACTTATGGAGTTGTACAATACCAGATACTTACTGCACAGATGTTGTTAACTACATGGGTTAATTGTGGCTATAATGGTTGGGATTTCCAATCAAAAAAAAAAAAAAAAGACAGGTGGTAACACTTTTGAAAACTTTCATCAGTATGAAAGAGGACTGGATGGGAAGAAAGAATAGGTTATCTGGGAAACACATGGTTGACCAGATACATCATACAAATTTTTTTTTTTTTGACTGAAAGCCAGAAAGATTTCCTTTTGTATGCAGGCCTGAATTTCTTCTCTACTCACTAGCATTTACTGTGTTTGATGTGAAATGCTCAAACAAATTGTGTAAAAGTTACTAGTATTTGTTAGCAGAAAGATTTTTCTTTGCATACTGCACAGTCCAAATTTGTTTATTTTCTGTCGTCACTTAAAATAATAATCCTTGTATGGCATTAAACTCTCTCCTATAAAGATATTATCATGTAATTAGGATTTCTCACAAAAACCTCATTATATTGAGTAAATACAGACCAGCTGCATCTTATTTAAACTTTTTAGGTATTTCAAGTAAACATGAATCTATCAACCTGAACAAAGTAGATGAAAATTTTATTTTTCTACTTTCATTTAAATTAGCTAACTTAGTTTAGAATCTACTGTACTAAGCAAAACAATAGTTATTTGAAGGGCAAGATTAACTTAAGCAAAAATACTACCACTGAATATATTATGATTAAGTCTTTATCAAAAAAGCTCTTTCAGCTCAATTTAGAGGTATAAAACATGCCATGGGAATAAAAATATTAAATAAAACCAAAAGATCTCTGGACTCCAGAAAATCTTCAGAGGACATGAAGAAAAGAGCACATGATATATGAAACAAAAAGAATAGGACTGTGAAAAGTAAGATCGAAGTTAAAATTCTTTCTCTGTCTCTTGTTCAGCGTTGTTCCTATGCCAGGAATAATAAAATGTTATTTCCAAAATAGGAAAAATAAACCCAAAAATGTAACATAATAAAGGAGATTACTTGCAAATAGTCTGAGGTTTGAGTTCAGTGGTCAAGAATATAAAGAAAACAAAATATTTATGTTCTTTTCAGAGTTTTCTACCTACACTTATTAGCATTAGTACCTAATGCATTTTTATCCTGCTGTCAGGTTTTGATTGCACTGAAATAAGTAAAGCTACACTGATCTCACTACTGGGAGATTCTGAGCACTGTTCTCTTTGACTTGGAAAGTGCAAGGCACAGCCATATATTTCATAAAATGTATGCTCCCTTCTGAACATTTTTCACAATGTAAGATAAAATAACTTTTTAAGTATGAGTTTCTCACCAAAATGTGTGTACTGTTGATCTGAAGATACTGCAGATAATTTAAACCCTTATACAACAAGATATAAACATATTTTCCAGATGTCATTAATCTTCAGTGCTGGCAGTGAAACTGCCTCTCTTTTCTTCTTGCACATCTTTCCTTTCTCTCTTCCTTCTGCTTTCTTTTTAAAGGCAATATTTCTTCTGTCATTTTTTATCTTCAGTGTGCACCATGCAAAATAGGAAAAAAATCTAATTAACCAAATATTGAAATGCATTGCTCAAGGGAGAAAAAAATAACCCATTACTGCTAAGAAGAAATCAAGTCCCAAAAGTTTTGTAAAGAAAAAGAAAATATTACAAAGAAGGCGTCCAAAACAATGCAACACTGTTCCTCAGTGCTCACCTAATGCCAATCACCTGCCTTGCCTGTAAATGTCTCTGCCAGCAGCACTCGTTTGCTGCCTGCCAGCTCCTGCTCTGCCAGACCTCTGCCCTTTCTCATCCCCTGCTTCCAGTGGCTGCAGCCCTCTGTCACTGCTGGGACACGTGTTCTGGGCTTGCTGTGGGCTGATTCACCAAGATATGTTGAGCATGGAGTCAGTCTGATATATTTTGTACAAATCCGTCTATATATGTTCCTCCACCTGTGATGACCTTCAGCACACAAACCACCTGTTTCTCACCACATTGCTCTTTATAGTAGTATTTATTTTTATTTTTCATAAATAATAATTTTCTTTGATAAATACTATAGCTTTAGATCATCTTATATCTTCTGTAAAGGTTTATATATATTTATTTGGGTTTATAGTTTCATTTTTACAGATTTGAAGAACATAGAAATTAGGTCTGATGTATGGCCTAGCAGATTAGATCACCTGGGACCTGAACTCTGTCTCACTTTTTTATTTCTTGTGATATACGTGTCTACTCGGTGGGTGTAGGCTTAGTGTAACATTTTGCCATAACAATGCAAGAAAGGCAGTTATTTATGACTTTCAGATCTATAGCACCAGCAAATATGTCAGAACTGTCTAATTTCATTCTAATTTCTTGCAAACAAAGTTTAGTAAGTTGGATCTGTGAGATATTTTATTTTAATTTTAGGTCTTAATTCAGATATTAAAAAAAAAAAAAAGGAAACAAAACCAAAAAACCCAGCAGCCAGGATAGGCTTTTTGGGGAAAAAAAAAAAGCAGCTCTGCAATATTCCAACTTACTTTCTTTTTTGTTTGTTGTCATACAGATTTCCAATAACAAGTTAGAAGCAATGGTATTTGTATAAAACCAAACATTTGTAATGAAAGTCACTGGTAAGGGAGAGAGATCTGTATATTGATGTAGCCTCTTACCTGTCACTGGCACAAGCAGAGATCACAGGGACCAGTGCTGAAGCTTCTCCCCGTCCAAAATCGGCTCAAGACTCTGAAATAAACATTCAAAGACAGATCCAAAGTGTGTATACAAACTTCTTTCTTTCATAACTCTTCATCTGTCAAGGATTCATTGTATAACATGGTGTTTAAGTTTTTGGCCATTCAAGGTCATAGCAAAGTCTGCAGAAAGTGCAAGGCTATATCATGGTGCTGGTATTATAGTATGTCTTTGCAAAGTGAGGTATTTGCAAAGGTTGAGTCGTCATGTAAGTCTAAATCTGGGTAAAATAGGTCAAGAAGTAGAAAAAAAAGCCTCCAATAACTTCTACAGAATTTATATGTGTGTCTTTTCTAGGTGTGTATGCTTGAGACTAAACTGACTTAGTGGCAAAAGTCCTTGGGAAGTGCATCGTAGAAGTCCAGTGCTCTCTGGGAATCTGGCTTTTACCAGCAGTACTTTTCCACGGTGTGCATGCTCCTGTTTCTGCTCAGGAGACTGCACTGAAATGGGAGCCTGGATACAGTTCATCCCTTAGTCCAAACAGAAGAGTCATATCCCCAGGTTCTGTGTGCTCTCTGCATTATCTTGCTTTGGATCTGTCCCTGAAGCAGCCCCAGCTGCAGCCCTAAGGAAAGCCTGGTGAAAACAGATCCCCTTGGCTTTGCCTCAAGACAGAAAGAGTGTGCTGCAGTCTGAATTGCTGAAAACAAGCCTTATTTTTTTCTTTTTCTAACTGAGAGTTTTATTGTTAGAAAGGGCCTTTTCTTTGCTCTCTCTTCTCCCTCCTCTGAGTCTGCTAAGGGTCTCTTTAATTTATTTTCCTCTTTTCTCAACTGGGCAATTTTCTGTTCAAGCAAATCACAACCCAGTTGAATTGAAAGAAAAAGCAATTTATAGGCTTGAAAGTGTGACTCTCTTTCCAGCCCCCAGGTGCTGTCAAAACAGTCAGGAGGTATACTGGGACATGTGGTAGAATAGAAAATGCTCTAATAATTTTAGTTATGATTACGAAAAAGAAATCCTGTGCTTATGCCAGCAGAGGCATTTTGTTTTCAGAGATAGTTATTTATTAAAAAAAGGATACATTTTCTTTGTCTGAAAGAATAGGATTTGCCTAAGTAAGAGGATTTGCTAAAGACTATGTTAATTTATTTGTTTTCACTCAGTAGTGTCATTATATTGCCTACCATATTTGCATATTTCTGTTGCATACTGTTCAGGGGATTTTGCACAAATTCAAGAGGAGTTATGTGTGTGTTATTGTTTTGGAAGTTCTGGCTCTGACACCACTGTATAAATGGGAATTCATTAGGATACAAGTGGATGCTCTTATTATATTCTGCAGTATCAACTCAGCAAACTGGGGCCACCCACCTGTAATTCTTTTCAGTTTAAGCTGGGGCTGCAGAATGAACAAGAGCTGGATTTAGCAAGTCATTAAAAATTAGGTGGGGTAGATGTTTATGGCCCTGATTCATTCCACTCATTCAAAACCAATCTACTTCCCCCCTCAAAATCATCATGCAGGAGCTCACAAAGCAAAAATAAAAGCAAATTTCTAACTCTTAAAGTTTTGTGTAGCAAATGCTGTAAATGTAGCTCTAGCTCTGTAGGATTGTCCCTGGAGTAATTTTTCAGTTCAGGGAAGTACAGGAGTTTCCCAGCAGCAAGGTGAGGCACTCCAGCCATGTGGGGCTGGGTTGTAGTGAGAGATCTTCAGGCTGGATTGTTTTACTTCTGTTTTTTTGTTCAGGAGAAGATGTGCTCTCTCTGGCTTGATTGTTCTCTCCAAGTATCCTGGATATTGAGTAGAAATTCACAGCAGGAACTCTGAAAACTTTCAGTGTTACCTGAGGCTTTCCAGCAACTGTAGGAAGAGCAAGGAGATGTCAGCAAGCCAGTGAGAAGTTCATGGTTTTCCTTTGTTGTTCCATCTTGTACTGTATCCCCAGGGGCCCACCTTCATGTCTGAATATCATCTTTACATTTCTGTTTACCTCTTGTAATAATTTATAGGTTCCAACCTGTTCCCAGTCAAGAAAGATGCTTGGCTTCTGATCATTGCCTCAGATTTCTGTGAAACAAGGTGCCATATAAACTACAGCAAAAAAGAAAAGAGAAAACGAGTCACCCAGCACTGAGAAATACCTGTGAAATACCTGGTGTTTTTTAAGGGTTCATTGTTGTGGTTTCTTTGTGTTTGTTGTTCTTCTTGTTGTTGGTTGGTTTGAGGTTTCTTTGTGGTTTTGGTGGTGGTTTTTTGTTGCTGGTTTAGGGTTTTTTTTTAACCTTTGTCTCTTCATCTTGGTGTGATGGTGTGGTAATGACTGTAGTTCATAGTCAGTCCATGCTCTATCCATCCCAAGGAGCAGTGCAGAAATGCTTGTTCCAATTTAAGACCAATTAAAGTTGGTTGCTACTGTCTACCAGAGGTAAAAGTAATTTACTCTGCACAGGAACACACAAAGTTTCTTCTATCAGGTTGCTTTATTTTTTCTCCCTGTTTGGAAGAAGCATGGTGCTAGGGAGGAGGTGATGCCTCGTCTCACTTTGCAGCCTCAAGAGCTGTCTTCTTGTGAATCCACAACTAGCAGCAGCCCCTATTCAGCCTCTGAATCTCTCCTTCCATAGTGAATTGCAGTCACTGAGGGCTTGACTTGCATGTTGGGTATGATGAATACCCTCCTCCTTGGATGTATGGGAGGGCAATGGCTTTCCTTCTGGAATTATATGGACATAAAAACTATGACAAAATGACTTTTGATTATGGAAGACAAAGCATGGTGACTCACCTGGTCCTTCGCAGTCCTATTTTTCCAGTTAATTATCATGATTTTCTAATTTCCAGTCATCAATGCAAATAAATAACCTGAAAACAAGGTAGCAGTGAGTCAGAGGGGAGATTAAATAGTTTCTGAATTTAGAGGGGTTTATTCTCTCACTGCTATGATTTTTTGGTGTCTTGCTATGGAGTCATTGGTCTATTGTGCCATTGCTATTTTGATTTGATTCCTGTTTCGAGCAGAAAATTCATTTAATGTATAGAAAGCTATGTCTGTTATGTTGTGGCTAATAGCAGAGCTGCCCTTGAAATGTAAGTGGCCATACAATTGGTAGACAGAAGCATCCTTATGGGAGGCTATATTCTGAATGCAAATAGTAAGAAAAAGCTGCCATCTGGTGAGCAGATACTTACCCCATCTCTCCTATCTCAATTGACTTTTAGGGAATGGATTTGGACCAGCATATTTTAATTCCAATCAGTCTTGAGGCTGGTCATATGAGGCATAGCACAGGAGAGAAAGCTGGACCATCCTCCTACTCCACACAAAGAAATACCACTGAAGCAGAAAACCATGTCTGTAGAAAGGTAAGAATTTAACTACTTGTTAAACCATGAAGTGGCAGTAAATATGACATTGGTTTATTCTTTTAAATACAAAGAGGCTTAACTAGCCTTCTTTATATAAAAGCAAGGACAATCTTTTGGTATGTAGCTTCCTGGGATGGAGGAGGTTGAAACCCACCCAAACTTGAAATCAGACTAAAGTACTTTCTCTGGACTGCTGTTTCATTTCATGTGTGGGTGCTTATTGTATCCAGGTCGAAACACTGCAGCCCGTTTTCTGACTTGCCCCCCTTCTCTCCCCAGTACAGTCCTGCACTTCTGTGTCACCAAAGCATTCTGCAGTGAGGAAACTTACACAGACAAGGTCCTGTGCATATGCAATGAGGCAGCCAGGAATGGGAAGGAATGGGGTCAGGGAGTGTAAGGGTGCTAAAATAGTATCTGCATTTGGAGGAACTTCATCCCAAATGTATGGTAAAGGGCAGAAAATATTTATGGTTTTGTTGATCCTTGAGAAAAATCAGGCATGGTGATGGTATAAAAGCTTTTTAAAGTGGCAATAAATTATAATTGTTATAAATAAGACTTGGGGCAATAAAAATCCCTCCTTGGCCACCTGAAAGCTTCTTTATTACCATTATTTCAGTATAAATAATAGTGCTTTTCTTAGACCAAAATATATCATACAAATAAGTACTTCCATCCAGGTCACCTTATTTTCCTAGGGGTTAATGAGTGATCCATTATTTATTGTAAGACTAAGGTTAATCCTAATTTTTCCCAGTTTCTGAAGAGAAGTTTAGGTCAGTCTCCAATTTTTTAGCTGCAGATGTTTATAAGCATGAAGAAATACTGGTGCAATCAATGGCATTAGAACATATCAGGTTTTTTAAATCAGATTTTTTTTTCTTCAGAAGGTAAGTAGAGACTGTGAAACACTTCAAAGTAGCACAGAATTGTCCATGAAAGGACAGGGTGTCTGTTGTTCCTCTGTGCAGAATGATTGATACTGAATAGTGTTGAAAACAGCTACCAGACAGCAAAACCCTTCAAGGCTTAAAGCTGTGATAAGTGGGAGCAAAATTGTAGCTCTTATATGTACATATATACTGCAGCGCCCTCCAGCCTCAGAAATATTATCACCATCACGATTTTTATCAATATTTATCAAAATACCTCTAAATAAATTCATTTAGTTGTGGCAGGATAAGGCCACAGCTACTCCTATCATTACTGGTGGCTGTACTCAGTAAACGACTATATGAAAGGGTGCTTGTGTTAGAAGCAAGAATTAAAGAGACCTGGTAGTCACTTCTGGTTCAGCAGAGCCTGAGGGCTTGCTGTGATCTGATTGGTGGGAGGTGCCTCTTCATTCTTCTTTCCCATCTTTGTTAATCTCCTCCTAGGCCTAAAATGGCATCCAGATAATAATACCATGACTGCCTTATCTCAAGTATGCCAAGTTGCCTTATCTCATGGTGGCTCAATTTATAATGCAAGTTTCAGGTCATATTTGGGGGCGAGTTTCAGTGGTGGTCACAGATGCCATCTGTCCCGTAATTTGGGGTGATCTTTGGCTGGTGATATAAACATGAGCAGTTGCTTCTTTTCAGAGTTTGCCACAGGGGAATTTTTGTAAAGATGCATTGCACAGAATGTACTAACCAGACCTCACCTCTGCCAGGCCTAGAGTTAGTGCCACCCTCGATTCTCTGCTTGTCTTATTTCAATCTTCTTCTGGCCTTAAAAGTGTTTGAGATGGGCAACTGTGCTTTTTAAGTCCTTACAGGGCTGTGTCTCCATGTTGAGAGAAAAGAGAACAGCAAACTTTGAGTCATATGCTGGCTGCCAGCACAAACACTTTCAGCATACAGCTTTCAAGTCTCCTGTCTTCTTTTGGAACCTCAGGGCATGAAGAGCTTCCAGGAGTTTCTCAGTCCTTAAGATCATTTTCCCTAGGAACATTCTTTACAAATGAAATCCCCAGCATGCTGCCTGTCCATGTGACTGTCAGTCAGTATGGGGAAACAGAGTAAAATACACACTAAACTGCACCATACTTTGCCAGGCAAAGCTAAATTTTACAGTCTATTTTCTTCCCCAAAATATTTATATATGTATTGCAGTATTCACAGAATTGCAAAGCATCAGCTGTTGGCCAACTGAATGTATCACGTTACTACCCACATCACACTTCAAAATGATAACTTTAACCACCAGTATGAAGTTTGCCTACTTCAGACTTCTGTTAAGAAACAGCAAAATTGCTAGTAGCAAAACTGTTATTCATCCCAGAATGGATACAATTGGAATAAAGCACTGAGCAGTACCAGAACCCATTCTTTGCCCTTGAAACCAACCAGACTGATTTGACTGTGCCTATGTCTTTGAAAAAGACAAAAATTCTTGCATCCCCCATTGCTGACATTTATCTACAACAGTGTTACCTCTCTGCTCTCCCAGCTAAGAACTTTGGCCCTATCTTCCCTCTCCTTGTGCCATACTTTTTTGTTCATCCTTTGTCCATTCTTTGCTTGTCCATCACACCTGCCAAGCACCTTGCTTTTGCCAGGAGGTCATTATTGGCTCTGTTTTATCTGCTAAATAAACAGTGCCAGGGTAAAGGCAGAGGGACAGAATTAGTCTCCCTGAATTATTAAACTGTTCAAACAGTACCATGCACAGCTGTGGGGCATAAGCAGACTTCCAGGTAATTCCTGGAATAGGTTGAGAATTAATATAGGACAAACTATTAGCTCTGGGCAGTTTGGCTATGGCCATCCTATTTCCAGGGCAAGTTTACTGTTCTAGGTTGGATATGATTATACTGTGCCACCTGGTCTCAGGACCAGAGAAGGGGCTCATGACATCTGTGTAGTGCTTCAGGCTTCTGAAGATCTGAAATAGTGGTAGATTTCTGCTGCAGAAACCTAAAGTGATAGTAAGAAGTAATTGAGATGTGTAATAGAAATTGTCATTGTAACGTGTTTTCTCTTGGGACTCCCACTCCTACTGAGTTAATTACTGCTGCTTAATACCCCTGCTCTAAGCAAGCTCTTGGTTCCCCCGAGATTATTTCAGTCACCTTTGCCAAAGTTTAATGGTCCCAGCAGTGATTATACTTTTGTTATCTTGTAATTACTCTGTAAAGAAAGTGAGTCTCCAGACTTTAAAAATGCGTAGACATCTCCCTACAAGTTACCTTTTCATGAAGAAAGGAAGGATGCTTTTCCAAAAGTTTCATCAGTGCTATATTCAAAATCATACTGCTGTTATAATCTCTTCTCAGAGAGCCTCAGATTTGCCTTTTCCATGTGCAGTTTAATTTGCATATTTCACACAGATGCTTCATGTGTCCAACATGGTTTTGCACTTAAAATATTATTGAATTAAAATGTTGCCTATGAAATAATGACTAGCTAACTAGATAAATCAGAACAAGCCTCCAGAGTAAAAACTTCAAAACTGTAATAATGTGTAGGAAAGCATGTGAGTGGCAAAACAGTTCTGGAGGCCGGCAATTTCTCTCTTGGTCATCACTAATTTGTATTAAAAGTGTCTTTACAAGCACTTGAAGTGTCAGAGACTGCAGAGACCACAGAACTGTAAATACCTAGTGTTTTCCAGAGGGCCTTTGGTTTCAGAGACTTGTGAATGATTGGGTAAAGTTGTCCTTTGGTGGCTAAGATATCCAGTCATTTATTGCTAAGGACAGAACACTGGGCTGGGATTCAGGAAACTTGGATTTATTTCCAAATCTGTGTCGACCTGATGGATCACTCTGGGCAGTTACTGCACCTTTTGTGCCTTGTTTTCTCCTCTGGAAAAGCAAGGCTGACCCTGAAACACCCTTTCCCTAAAAGTGAAATATAATAAATGGCCATTTTTATTACTACTCAGAATATGTTATGTAATCTCTTTTTTTTTTTTTTGATAGATAAGGATTTTTGTATCTCTTTCACAAAGTAAATGTGATGCCACAATGAGAATAGCCAATTTTCTCCTATTGCTTATTCTGCTTTAAGCAAAGCATGTGCCTTTGAAGACAAGCATATGGAATCAATCCTTCATTAGTATGCCTGAGTTTATGTATGAAAATGTGTAACAATTACTGTTTTATTACAGATTTCAGTTATTTGTAAGTGCTTTTCCACCCTCTTTACTCAACTACCTTGGCAGTACTTAGATCTAAACACTGCTCACTATATTAAAAAAAAGTGTTTCTACTCTTTATAACATTAAGTTACAGAAGTGAAGTTAGAAGGTTAGTGGTCACTAAAAATGATTTGCACTTCTATGGAGAGGAAGGCTGAGATGATTCTGGGAAGTCTGTTGCAGTCTGGGATCTCTGTATGGTCTATCTTAATATTCCTTCTGAGGCTGCAGAAGGGAGAGATAAACTATGACCTCTGGATTGTGACTGCTGAAGTGGGTTGTGCAAACACTGTGGCAGGTATCATCCCCTTCTCATCTCCTCACAGCATCACAGGGCTGTTTCACTTGGAAAAGGCCCTTAAGGTCATCAGCTGCAACCACTGACCCAGCAATGACAAGTCCAGCACTAAACCATGACCCCAAGTGCCACACCTACATGTCTCTTAAGTACCTCCAGAGCTGATGATTCAACTGCTTCCCTGGGAAGCTTGTTTCAATGCTTGACAACTATTTTGGTGAAGAAAATTTGTCCAATATCCAATCTAAACCTCCTCTGATGCAATCTGAGGGCAAGAGACTCTGTCAACCACCTTCCTACACAGGCCAAAGTCTGCCCTACAGAAGCCCAAGTGAACAGTTCTGCTGACTCTTCTTACTTTTCCAAGAATCTCTAACCATTTCATGGTTGGTAGCTGTGCCCAAGACAGCCTCCAGCTGTCCCATCACTCACCAGTCTTTCTCTCTTCACAAGCAACAGGTCCAGTGGAACACATTCCCTAGTTGTCTCACTCATTGGCTATGTCAGGATGTTATCTTTCACACACTCCAGGGGCCTCCAAGACTCTTTCCTCTCTGCTGTGTGCTGTTTCCAGCACACATCTGGTAAGTCCCCCACAAGAACAAGGACTGGCAATTATGAGGCTTATCCCAGCTGTTCACAGAGCATTTCATCTGCCTGTTCACCTGGTTGGGAGGTCTATAACAGACTCTTACCATGACATCTACCTTACTGGCCTTCCTCCTGTTTTATCCATAAACACTGAACTCCGTCACCCTCATCATAAAGCTCTAGCTTTCTAACATACAGGGATAACCCAACACTTCTCCTTCCTTGCATATCCCTTCTGAAGTGTTTATAGTCATTCATTGCAGAACCCTTCGGGTCTGGATACTCCAGAGGATCTGTCCCAAAAGCTGAAGACCATCTTTGTAAGAGGAATTGATCTGTAGATCTCTTGTGATGACTCACGGATGGGAACTGGAAGGGAGGAGAGAATATATTTTTCATGTCCTGGCTCTAACCCATAAAACCCCTGAGGCTCAGGAGAGGAACGTCTCTCATCCAAAAGGCACAAGTTGAAAGTTGTTTTTAGTTTCTAAATGCATTTTTTTTTCTCTCCCACTTAGATCTTTTTCCTTTATCGTCAACACCTTACCCTACAATTCTTTCTCTCTTAGCCAGTGGCAAATCCTTAAGGCTTAGGCAGTGGAATGATTGATGGACTTTTTCAGAGAAATATGAGAAGCGCAGGCACTTTTGTGTTTCCTGCCTTTTGCTATTTACCAGACTAGTGTGGGTTCTGCAGTGCTCTGACACATACAGCTGAGTTTGCCATGGGAAAATGCACAGCCACATTCTGGCTTTGTGTGCTGAGATACAAGTTGCTGCAGTGCAGATTTTGGGGTGTCTTACAGTGGTGCCTAGGAGCCCTCGTTACTGACCCAGGTGCTGTTGTGGTAGGTGTTGCAGAGACTGAGCTTTCATTGTCACATGATGCAAAACCTTTCCTTCCCTGTGCCAGGCTCTGTGGGTAGGTGGATGAAGCTTGTTTGGTACCATGCAGGGCTACAGAGGGATTAGCAGAGCCTTGGAACTTCATGGCTGTTTGCTGTGCATTTCATATCTGGTTTTGAGTCAGGACCCCTTATAAGAGAGAAAGAAAGGAGTTCAAACATGCATCCTTGGACCTCCTGTTTCCTCCTGGCTGGGTCTGAGCAGCCGTGGATTCATCCTTGCCAGCTGAGAAGGCAAAGTCAATGTACTTCCAGGCATGAAGTCACAAGTCCTGAATCCTCAGGGCACTCACATAAGTATTTATATCTTCCAGTAGTTCCTTTAGACCCAGTTAAAAGCTTATGCTAAAAGTTATGCTTGTGCTTAAATCATCTGCTATCTATTTAAAGTTCCATAAGAGTAGTAAGCTGCAATTACTCAGGGAAAAAAAAAGGACTTCTGAACTCATTAATAATTTATGCAAGTTAAGTCATTGTGGGGTTTGAAAGAATATGGTAGATAAGGAGTAAAGTCTCTTCCCACAGAGGAGATCTGAGAAAAGAAATCTTGGAAACTACTGATCCAGGACTGGCTGCCTGGGTCTTGCTTCATTGTGAAGGCACAAATAGAAGTTTTTGCAGCAGTGACAGGAGAGGGAGCATTCATCTCAGGTGCTGGCTTCAGTACATTGGCAATTTCCCATTACAGACTGATCCAGATATTTCTCAAGATCTGCACATTAGATATTCATGTGAGAGAGCACAAGTTCAGTTAGAATAAACACCACAGGAAATCTTGTAACACTCCAACAAAGTACTGAAAGTGACTAGTTAAGAAAAAAACAAAACAAACCAAAAGCAAATAAAAAGTCAACTTTGCATGAAATGATGTATTTGAAACTTCTGTATTTAACTATATTTTTGTGGTATCTAGCTACCTACTCTCTTTGTGTCTTTAACCTTGCTAAAATATCTGTCAAAAGACACTGAAGAACCTACTGATTGATCCTTCCAACAGAGTTGTCCATGACAACAAGTCAATACAGTTGCCTTTAACTCAAATCGCTCAAGTTCAAGTGAGAGGTCCATTGCAGCATATGAAGAAAAACAAGAAAGGGAAGACTGAAGTCTCCTTTGACTAATATTTTTAATAGCTCTAAAAAATTCTACAGGGAGGTTTATGTATCCATAGCATAGTGAAGTCATCAGGGAGTACATATTAGAGTAGATGAAGCACATTTCAGTGATTCAGAGGCCAGTTGACATGAAATAAATTGTCTGAGGCTAAAGAAAAGGCTTGGTTCTGTTATTGGAAAGTGAAGGTTATTATTATTATCATTTTATCTAAGACCTTTTAAGAACTCAATATATTGTGAGTCACTTTCCTTATTTTGTGTTATTTTCCATTTTCATAGCACCTCCCTTCCTGATTTTAGCAAAGCAAGTTCCTAAGTACTGTGAGAAAGGCTGTGCTCCTAATGATAACACTGATGATGTTTGCAGAGTTAGGAAGTTTAAAGAGAAAACTTGTTATGCAGATCCAGAAGGATCAGATAAGCTTCTACTTCAATGGGATCAAAAGTGGAATCACATTTTAAGAAAGTATTCAATATGTGTTTTCAGATTTCTGAGTCTATTTTAAGCACACGTGAAGAGAGGTTCAGCTGAGATGAATCATGCTGGAGAGCTCTGCCAGTCTACATCTGCTTAATACCTTCTGCTGCAAAGTTCTCCCAGTGCTCTTTAGATAATAATTCAGCACACTAGAAAACTTTGGACTGACTCAGTGGAAAGGCTTAAATGATTATATATATGTAAAGGTGACTCGTAATGTCTGTAGACAAAGATATTTGTTTCTTACTTGGTGTAAAGTAGTTAGAGGGTATAAAGGCAAACAAGTGATATAAAAAGGACACATTGCCTAGAAACATATTTGAGAAATAAAATTATTGGAATTTTTTAGAATTCAGGATTCAGAACCTGTTTAATCAACATTAATATGTTTAATCAAGTAGTGATGGGTACACCTGATTAAGAGTGACTTCAAAATTATCTAGCAATTTTGGTATAGCCTTCACCTTACAGTAGACAGCATGACACTTGAACAATGCAGCACAGTCTGCTTCTTTGTTTTTTTTTGTTTTTCATTATGTGTAAATAACTGTTTCAGCAGTTTTAAAACCAGAACAGGTGGCATTTTCCTGAAACAAAGACTATAGATTTTCTCCTTTAGTGCTTTAGACTGAATACCTTCAGTTCTTGTCTCCATTCATTTCCTCTGTTAATGCGCTTTAAAACAGATGGACAAAGGTATTATTTAGTTAATATGTTTGATTAGCTGCTAAGTAATTTCTATAAGTTTCTTTACACTCATGATGTCTGCTTTCAGTACAATATATCTACCCTTAAGCCATCTTTTAGTAAGTATGCCAGACTTCCTGCTTTTTTTGGTAGCCAATTTGTTTGCATAGTAATCTAGTTTATGATGGGTACTCAGGAATCCCAGACAGAGTTGATAAGAAGATGGGTGCTCTGATTTACTGGTGTGTTCTGACCATTTGCATCCAGGTTGGCTTTCCATGGGGAGCAGATCCAAAACTCCACATGATCCACAAAGTTTGGATGCATATCCCTGAGCCAAAGTAGGTGTTTTGGAGTTCTGGTAGTCTATGCTAATGTGTAATCCTTACTTTTTATGTATTAATAATAGCATTTGCTTATATAATAAGCTCTGCTTCATGAGTTGTTATTTATGACTGCCTAGAGAGTTGTGATAATTCTATGGGGCTTTCACTGTAATTTTTATCAATAGCAGTTTCCTGAGGCTAACATGTTTTGATGCCAGATCTTACCTGTGAACGCACTTTAACTCTGTATTAGTTCCTGCTTTCATTCTGGGCTTCACATTCTAGTGCTTTTACTGAATCAAAGTTTGTGTATACCATTGTGTTGCAGTTGTATACAGTAAATTTTTACCTTTCTGACACACCAGAACAGAACACAAAGGAAGGAAATTGAAACCATTCTCCTTTTAACAGAGACTATAGAATTCTTCCTTCTTTCAAGAACTTCTTTGTGGCCATCTCGTGAACGGTGCCATCTGTGTGACAAAAATATGCAGTAAGGTACATAAGAAGCAGTTGATACATGTTTTGAAATTCTTGAGCCATTTTTACAAGCATATGTGCACCCAGTTTTTCAAAGGTGTTAAAGACAGAGGGAAGGATAACAAGCATTTGTAATTATTTTGTAACACGTTCAGTATGTTGGAGACCCAAATGTAGAGAGTATTGTTCTCCCTGAGGTGAAACCTATTGTTGAACCTGCTGCAAAACCTACTGTTGAACCTGTTCTAAAACTTATTATGGAGTATGCTATGAAGCCTATTGGGACACCTGTTATAAGACCTGATATGAAACCTGAAGAACAAAGTTGGCTCCCCCTGGAAAGCTCTTATTTTGACTTGCGTCCATGGAGGAGGCTGCCGACTCTTAGGGAGACTTTAGGATCTACTGCAGTTTAAATTAGGTGATAAAAATGGTTTGCAAAATGCCACAGGTTGAAAAGGTGAAGGGTTTGAAAAATTGTTATTATAGTGAGTTAATAAGAGATAAGAGCCAAAACTGAGGTAGGACACAGTTAAAAATTCCCTCTTTCCTTCTCCTTTCCATAATCCATGTTCTGCTGTGGGATTGTTGGTTACTTTTTTTCCACAGTTCCACTGACACGGACATACCTGGCTAATAGTTATTGGTTTGAAAGTATAAACAATAAGTTATGTGAAAGATGGGATAAAATGCCTGGGGAGAAGAAGAAGCCATCTCACTTTTGCTTTCCTGCTGTAGTGTAGGTGCTGTCCAGTATCTTGCTTATGTTTATATCAGTATTGCTGATAAGATGTAATAAACTGCAAGAACCAGCAATACTGTTCTGTCTTTTTTGGCACACGAGTGATTGATTTGTATATTGCAGCTAAATTAATGAGGCTTAGTTGTAATGCAGTGCTCTATACATTATCAAATGCATGCTGAAGACTAAGTACAGAATAAACCTAAAGGAAGGAATCAGAGGGGCCAGGGGCCAGTGTCTCGAGTGGCTGTTGGAGCTCTTTGTTTGGAGCTCTTTGACAGGAAAGGGTGTCTGATGCAGGGCTGGGGATAGGGTTGTAGGTGCCTGGAGAAAGTGAGAGCCCTTGGCTCTCTCTGTCCCTGCACTGTCCAAAGTGGGAAATTTTGGTGATTATTGACAATAATGGGGGACTTACAGCTTGCAGGGTGTCCTTCACATGCTGCTTCCTGTTACACCCATGCCCTTTCCCAGCCATAACAAATCCACCCTTTGGCCGTCCCAGCTCTCCCCACCATGTTTTCCCCCAATCTATTTTATAGTATTGTAATTTTTCTTGTCTACCAACGGCCTCTGATGTGCTGGTTTTATACTGGACAGAACCTAAAGTGAGATGCAGAGTGATTTAAACCAAAGGAAGCTTCCCTGATACTCAGTAAGGCATATTTAGAGCCTGATGCTAAAGGAGCTGTTTTTTTTATCTTTTTGAAATAATTGAGAAGCTAATCACACAGAAAAGCACATCTGCTGCTGCCTTACTGCCTAAGACATTCAGTAGGTTGAGAAGACATTCAGTATAGAAATGTATCTTCTCCTGTGGAACTCAGAGAGTTATTTTCATAAATATATTAATTTACCATAATGGTAACACAACACCTTGGGGAAATGACAGTACACATACACGAGTCCTACTAATTTGATGGGGCGTGTCTAAGGGGAGTAGCTGAGGAATACAACCCAGTCAGTAGAAGATCAGAGGTATGAATCAATAATTTTTATAATGTAAAGCCATCAAACTGCATTTTGCTATTAATGAAACATGCAGATATGTTCAATATCTGTTTTGAAAATTGACAAGTTCTTCTTGTGTTGTCCCCATTTTATTGCTGTACCCTGTTTTTGTCTTTGTATCACTTTGATTTATTATTATTCTACACCCACTGTAATCTCAATAGAGACATAAATACTGACTCTGTGCAATAACTGCAAAAATGTTCATCAATTTTGTAACTTCTTTTTTAATTTGAAATGTCATCTAAAATTGTTTATTTTCAGAAGCATGAGGGATTTGGAGAAAACTTCTGTTATTTTCTTCTCTCAAATGTAAGATCTTGAAAAGTGAAACTGAAAAAAAGTTATTTTTGTTCAGTATAAAGGTTAACTATTGTAACTCTCTTAACTACCTGGCAATGCATGTAGATATAAGCTAGAAATAATTAAAATGTAGAAGGACTTTTAGCAATTTCATAAAACATAATATTTGTTAAACAAACAAGTTCTTTAAAGTAACACATTTGTATTACTTTAGGCAGCAAATGAAAGGGAGTAAGAATTTGTACCTGAGGAAGTTAAAAGACCTGAGCCATAAATATAGTTCCATTTTTAACAGGTGAAGATTAAGTTTTATTGCAATGTCTCCAACTGAAAAAACCAGGACTATCAAATCCACACATAATTTGAAGAGCTTCAAGATCACAAATAGCACTGGCTAAATGATGAAAGAGTGTTGGGTATTACTATGCATCTTTCAGTGTGTGTTCTAGGGTGAGAACAAACTGTGAAAATCTCCTTCCAAATTTCATCTGTTAAAGCTAGATCTAGCAAAGGGCCAGTATTGTGAAAAGACAGGCCTGATCTAGAAATCTAGTTTTTAGTTAATGTGTTATTAAATTGCATATGGTGTTTTGAGATAATACCTGCTTTCCTCCTGACTCAGTCTGAACACTGGCACTTAATTGTAATTTTTCAGTCTCACAGAAAGCTAAATTTTTAAAGTGAATCACCTGGTTCAGGAGCAAGCAATTGTTTATTAGAGACTGTGAATGTTTTTTGAGATAGAGCTGGATGCTTCATATTAATTTAAATGCATTTACCAATGAAAGTGTCTACAGTGCTTTTGCCTGGCAGGATGGAGTGGAAAATCCCTTTTCCTCTTCAAGCTCAATAATGCTCCACAGAAGGGGTTAGAAACTTCCTGTAATTTCAGTTTTTCCCAGTGGGAAGGATTTGCTGAACCTGGTGGAAAGGGACACTCAGAAACCACAACAGCAACATGTCATGATAATGAACAAACATGACACCGAGTTGCCTGTATCTAAACAGAGGTGAGGTAGTACAGTGACCAAATGATTGCACCAATGATGGTAATGGACAATACAGGAGAAATTAAAATGGAACAAAAGAAAAAAAAAACAGCTGCTTTTTAACCAGTCAAAAAAACCTCCTACCTGGAGCAGTCAAAGCTTTCAAGTGCAGCTTGGAGTTTGCAGTCTGACTCGTTGGTTTGTAGACCTCTTGCTGACTGGAGTAGGTGCCCTCAGGTTTAAGCCCTCCCTTTGTTCTTGCTCACAACACAGAAAATTACTGGTATGTTCAGAGGCAAAATAACAGCAGTCATTAAAATGGTAAAAGAAATAGAATTGTAGTCTAAAAATGTGGTTAATGGAAGTGAATGAGTCCCTTATTGCAGAGGCTAAGTTTTTCTAGCACATTTGTATGGACACTTCTGTGTGAACCTGGATGCCAGATTTGCACTGCTTTTTCATTTCACTTTGAATTGAATGTCCAAAAATTGAATGTCCAAATGTAGGTAGGAAGCAAGTAAAGATTGTCACTCTATGTCTTAAAAATAAAGACAGAAAATGAAACTGTTGTTTTGCTAAAGCCTAGGCCTTTACACTGAGAAAGTAAAAAGGACTGTTCTGTTTCAACCCAGTTCCAAAAACTTTGAATTGGTTAGTTAATTGGAAATGCTTAAATTAAATGGTAATTCCTAGCAATTCCCAGGGTGTTGTTTGGGAGTGCACTCTTCCCTGTGAGCTGAACTGCTCGGGGGACTATACAGCCCAGAACATAATGAAGAATTCCCCCCTGAGCAATGTTGTGCTATATGCTCTGAGATGAGCATAATAATGGAGAGGGAGTTTGATGAGGTGGCTTGCACTTCATCTCCTGAAAAGCATTGAAATTTAACATCCTTAAAATGAAATCTTGTGCAACAGCCCTAGACTGAACTGGATGCTTTCTTTTGCTCAGCACTTTTGAAATTAAAAATTTCAGCACATTTGAAACAAAATTATTGGAATTTTTTATTATGTGCAAACAATATTTGATATTGTTGTTTTGCTATTCTAAAATTCAGATATGCAAAGAGCAAGTGCTGGCATACACATCTTCTGGACTGGAAATTTGAAATTTGGTTAATGTTAGGTTGGCATGTAGTCTGAGCCATAGTGATCCTACAGGGAGAGTAAAATGTCTGCTGGAATATGTTTTTATTTATACTTCTCACTGTTGTATAGGGCAAAGGAGACTGTATTCCTCTGGAAAAGGCATTGCTAGCTAAAAATGATGGGGCTAAATGACCATTTCGTTAGGGCCATGCACAGAAGGGCAAAAAAGTCAAGTTTTCAGTACCAACAATTAGACTGATGATGAATATTCCCTGCAATTTTCAGGACTTCCCTGAGGTCTCTCATTTGGAGCAACCCTGAGAGGACAAAGTAATTTCAGAAATGTAAAATCTGAGCTAGCATCTGAAGAATTCACCCCATGGGCATCAGACTCCTGTTGGCTGAAATCACTACTAAACTGTACACTTGCCTTGTTAGAAGACTATAGGAAGTGCATTTCAGTGTGCTCTGGGTAACCTTGTAGTGCAATAGAAATGAACTCAACTAAACATTTGCTAAACATTGAAACCAGCAGAGCCATCCCAGGCAATGCTGAGAGTCACAGACACTACAGGAACTGAGATTATGACATGTACTTTCTTGCCTCTATGAACTGGAACAATTATATTTAACCTGTCAAGACAATGAACCTTGTTAAAATTGGTCTCAGTAACACCGCTGTATGTTTCAGTAACTAGATTTATATTCCGTATAACCAAGAAGGAGTGTTCTGATTTATGTGTTGAAAACATATTAATAAAATGATGCTTTTTCTGCAAATTTAGCTGCTTCCAATGCCAGCCACTTCTGTCTCAAATGATGCAATGAGCATAAGTCCATTAATTTAAATGAAGTTATGATAATTTATATCAGTTTAGTACTTTGATCTCCTATATTCCATAATCAGAGAAAAAGAATACAGATTTGTGGAATTATTTTCTTTCACATCTCCTCAATTTCTCATTGCTGGATTTGTGAGTAATTGACTCATAAATCAGTCTGAATTAAATTAAATGTAATTATTGAGTCCTGCCTCTAAATCTGCAGCTGAGAGATTCCTTTAAGGAAACATTCTGCTGGTTTTTTCAGTGTAAGTCTACCAGATGCATGATCATCTGTAAATGCCCTGTTTCTTCACACACGTGAGCAAAAGGAATTGGAAGCACTTTGTTGTAACACATGGCCCTTAAACCCCCAAATTCTCCACTGTAAGATATATGCAATGTGCAACACTGTTCACCAGGAAAATTATTGGAACTTTCTGTCATTGGTTTAGAAAGAACTGCCCAAAATGAGCAGAAAGAATAATCTTGCTTTGGTAAATATAAACTTCAAATGCAATAACTATTATTTATTGAGGATAATTACTTTCTTTTTTCCTTCTGTGAATGTAAAAAATGCTGTAACCAGAAGCTGAATCTTGGATAAAAGCTGAAGCAATTGTTTTTATGATATGTTCACTGTAAAAAAAAAAATACTATAAAAAAGTTTAGACACCACACATCTCTGCAAAGCACATTTTTCATGAGCTATATATTTGAAAAGCTTCAGAATAGACTTGATGCTATCTTATTTGGCTTAAAATATGCACTAGGACAGACCTGGATTCATTTCACATTGGAAAAGTATTCCATAGATTCAGAGAATTTCCACAGATTCAGAGAGCTTACATAGATTTAGCCAAATATTCAACCTATATAGGGACCTTCTCCAGGCTGCATCCTAATTATTTGGTTTATAATTATCAATATTGAAAGTTAAATATTTGATTCCAACTCAAATTTTAAAACTAAAATGAAAACAAGAAAAATAACTGAGTTTAAAATATGAGATACTGAAAATGCACTTACCTTTTTTTTTTTTATTATCATTATATCTCAGTAATTAAAAGACTCAAATCAGTTTTTACAAGTTTTGCCCTATGTTTGTTACCATGGTAGCTTGTCAGATTCTATGCTGTAGAATTTTACCTTCCCCTCTTTGTGAGCTGGGCTGCACTTGCAAGCCTTTGCGGAATTTGTATGCTAGCATAAAAACTAGACTACATTTAAACTATAGTATCATTTGGACTGGCCAAGAGTAGCTTATCAAATAACTACCTTTAAGCCAGCAAGATTTGCAAAATTATACTGTTAAAATCTGCAGCAAACAAAAGGTTTGTGGCATTTCTTTAGTGGATGAGCTATTCAGAAGAACCATTTATTTGGGTAAAGAGTCTGGCCTCTATGAGCTTCAGAGCTTCAGAACCTAATTGCATTATTTACTGTGATACAGCAGTGGGCAAAGCAAGTGAAAAACAAAATTACATCAAAGCAGAACACATAAACTAGAAGGCAGCCTTTGTATTAGAAGTTACTTTCATTTCCTTTGGTTAAATAATTCTTTTGTGATAGTTATGTACAGAAACAACCCAATGCAGTAAACACTGTGAACTGTGGAAGCTGGACAAATGTTATCACTAGACAATGACTAATTTCCAGAGAATATACCATGAAAAGGTAATTCACATTTCTACAATTTTGAACAGTTTTACTAAAAGGATGTTTTGTAGTAAAAGTTCATTTTTGTCTTACTCATTTTAAAAAGGCATTTTTAGAAATCTAGGCAGAGAAAGGTTTTAAAAATGCTAGAAGCGAAAATAGTGACAGGATAAGAAAAAAAACTAGCTACTTTGTAACATAATGAAGACAGTTTATGTTCAGATTTTTGTTGATTCTTCTACTATTTTTTGTGCTAATCTCATAACTGTTTTCTATCTGATGAAAAGGCTATCACAAAGTGTTACAACAAGCATACCAGAAACAAGCAGCAAAAAGTGAAGTGACCCTAATTCTCCATCCCTAACTTGCCAAAAACATTGAAAGATACTGCAAAAAAAGAAAGACTGTTTATTTTGTTTTCTCTTTTTATAACTTTCAGAGCTGTGTCTTTTGTCAGAAACTCAAGCCAGATTTTATAAAAGCTTAGAAGGTATGTGATGGAATATTGTTTGGAATAAATATGGTGCATTCAAGCACACTGATCACACAGACAGATATGGTGAGAAAATGCTTCCTGATTTTTCAGACAGGTTAAACAACTAAATTATACTGAAAGTCAGTGCTAATTGTGTAAGTGAGGAAGAACAGCCCAGATTTATTTTACTGTTAGGGCAATATAAAATTTCTTTTGTATGCATGTCTATAAAGACACATCATGGGCAAAATAACTTCATATTAAATAGATGCCAGTGCATTTCTTGAAGATTGCATTGTGTCTGGATTTTATCTTTTTTTTTTT
>VXAC01005119.1:316341-329837 GCA_013399225.1 Rhipidura dahli | reverse complement strand
TTTTTTTTTTTTTTTTTTCTGACAGATGCATGTTGAAAATTTGCACTAGTGTCAGGAGCAGAGGGAAGCAGCTATCTCTGGAGGCAGTCAGCTATATATCAGCTCATACTTGGGCTGTCTTTATTAACAGCTGTTTTTTTCCAGTGTCTAATGGCAAAAGAAAGGTCACAAAAAACATGAATACTAATATGAATAGGTTTTGCAGGTATTGTTTTTTTATTTTGAATAACATTTACTGAAAGGCTGCCCCGATTCCTTTAGCACCTTTGGTGAAAGGTTGTGAAGAACTGTTTCCCCTTTTCTGCTTGTATTTTCTTCATAGACATTTGAAATTCTGGGTTTATCTGTAATGTTTTAGGAGAAGTAAAGTTCTCTGAACAACTTGTTTTCTGTATACTGTACAACAGATCAAGATACCACTGCAACAATCTCCTCTTCATAATGCAAGACCACACAGGAGCTGTGCTGAATGGCTCAATAAGAGGTTTATTAATTTGTCTTTATCAAAATAATGACTGAGATATAATCCATCACTAAATATCACTGTTGAATGCTGGATGTAAAAGGGTTTTAACTGGAGAACAGTCTAAAGCACCCACAAGTAAGGACTATTGGGTCTTAATCTGTTGAAGTGTGTCCATTAATTTATCTGGCTTGGGATTCAATCTCTGTGAGCAGAAGCAGTATTGTGACACTCTGTGATAATTTTCATGTATGTTTGGGATAATCATAATCTTTAAATAAGATTTTTGCTTGCTCTCTGAATGTTAAACTTCTTGCAGAGGCCTTATTTTATCCTCTTCATGAGAATCCCACCCCACCTGGCACTTCTAACCTGTCTGTCTCAGGAAAGCAAATACTTAAAGATTTTTGAAGACCCCCTGTGCTCTGGATTGCCTTTCTTTTGCATCTGTAAACAATTACATGATGACTGAGAGGAAAGGTGATCAAAGACATCTCTACAAATACCAAATTTGGGCACATTTGAGCAAACTGAGATTCCCAGCTATGCTCTTGCTGGTAGCAGAGACACCATGAAAGACAAAGCATGATGTGTATCTTCCCAAGATGCACTAAGACTGGGATGTGAAACTCATTAAGTCAGTTATTGAAACTTGAATAGATAATTGGGATAAAGCGTTGGATACATATTATTAAAGGGCAGAAACTTGCAAAAATTTTGTGTTATTAAGTGATACAGAATGTATTTAATACAACGAAATATGTTTCATTTTTATTTTATTTTAACTCCAGATCCTTGGATTAAGATTGACAGCAATAAGAAAAATTCATTGTTTTGTTGAAAGATGTGTTTGAAAATGTGTATATGACAGCTTTAAAGCAAAGAAATGGGATTCTTCAGAGAAAGCAGACATTTTCTTAATCTTCTATTGGCAATTGCTGTAATTCATATTGTAATTTGCTTCTTTTACTTCTGCTTGATTTTCATAGCAATATTAATTGTGAAAATAATTCCTTCCCCTATAGATTTGCAGTAGATACAGCAGAGGTGGGATCTAGAAAGCCTCTTGGAATGCAGGAAGAGCCACTCGCCTCCTCTATGAATAATGTTAATGGTCTCCAGAGAGGATAAATGAGAAAAAAAGGAGCTAATTGCACTTGCTGTTCATAGTGGCCAGATGGGCAGATGTCTCAGCCACTGTTTGCTGTGGAGAGTTAATTTGAGTCAGTGACGTGCTGTGCTAGATCTGGGTAGGATTCAAGAGTCTTATTTCCATAGGCAAAAAGGATCACTGACCCCATCTCTTCTGTGTGTGCCAGGGTCTAGTAGAGGAAAAGCTGTTGCTGAGCACTGATGTGCTCTGGTATCCTAAGCAAAAAAAAAAAGGAAAAGAAGTAATTATTTTGAGCAGTAATGTTAACAGAAGCTCTGTGGAGGCATGCCCACAATATCAAGAGACCCCTGAGCTAGGAAAGACTTCTTGCCTGCTGGAATGTGCCATTTCCCATCTGGTTATGGTCAAGTGGTGAGTGTCCTCAAACTTAGCTCCTGGGTTTAAAAGCACAGTTTATTTCATGTGGAAACAGTGCAAGCAAATCTTGCCATTCTCAGTTGTGCTTGGGCTCCTTCACAATTTATATATTTTCTGTTCAAACCCAGGGCTGGATCCAGATGCTTCATGGACAAAGCATTGTGCAGCTGGCAGCAAAACCACACTGGATCGTGGTGGATCTCCCAGCAGGCTGTGTGTTTCTCTGTTTCAATAAGTTTAATATCTTTAAATATTTACTTGGCTTTTGCTTTCCTAATAGAAAATGGTGAAGCAGTTTATTTCAAGTATGTGATAGGATCTCTTCAGCTTGTGGGTTTACCTTTCCTTAAATTGCTAAGCACAGTCCATACAGTGAGGGTTGAGCAAGGGGTCATGCCACTTTGGGGCTGAGCCAGAGCTCAGGTCAAACAACCCTGTGTTGCTGTTGAAGGCATAGGGCTATCCCACAGCAGGATTTTCGAAGTTGTTCTGAGGAGTTGCATTCTTAAATCCATTACATATTAGCAACCCTTTCAAACAGCTATCTTCCCACAGTGTTCTGGAAACTGTGGTGTCACCCAGCAGGAAAGGCAGCTGTTTCTTTGCTGGGGGATAGGTAGGGACACTTGGGAGTTTATGGAAGCAAACAGGAAGAAGATGTCCAGCACTACCATCACTGAAATCTTGCCCCCTAGAAGAAGGTTGCTGCTTTGGGAAAAGGGCTGTGGTGTCCTGAGCCCCAAGGAAGAGGAGGAGCCCAGAAACAGCTGGAAAGAGGTGATGGCAAGGTGATGGTAACTGAAAGAGTAGGAAAGGGGGAGGAGGGAAGGGCAGAGGTGTCCAAAATGAATGGTGACCAAGTGAAGCATGTGTAATTAAGTTGGATGCTTTCTGGGCAGAAGAAAACATTTTTTGATTACTCTGTTAGAGCAATGTTAGAGTAGCTGTCAGTCATTACTGAGAAAGGTCTGAAGACTACAGGTTAACAAAACATTAATGAATATTTAAATATATATATATATATATATATCAATGCAAAGAGGCAAAGAAGGCATATAGCTTTTTGCCAAATCTTTATGCTTCAGAAATAAAGTCAGGCTGTGAAAACTGTGATATCCTTGACCCCACTAACTGAAAAGTACTTCAGCTATGATTTTTTATTCTTTGTTCATTATATTAATGTAAAATGTGTCTTCAGTAATCATACAACTATGTGGCAGATGGGGGAATTCAGACATATGGAGCTCAGAGATTACTGTGTAGAAAAGAGAATCGTTTTCCTTGTGCAGATGTGATCAAAGATTAAAAAGTACCACAGCAAATGCAGAATGATTATGTTCTGTATTTATGGCTGAGTTACTCTTGGCAAATAGAAAACAATACCTTCCTGGGAGCAGACCAAGTCCTGGGATCAGATTCATTGCTATGCTCTGGCTGCCCAGTGCTCCATCAGAGAGTGCAGCCGGTTTATGTTGTCAGAGCAACAGAACAGTCAGGACTTACAAGAGAAACTGGGCCAGTGTGGGGGGTTTTATGATTATTATTTTTTAAAGTAAAATAAATGAAAGCAAACATTGTCAAGCATCACAAAGCTGATTACCTATAATTTGATATGACAGATTGGTTTTTCAGAGGCTGCTACAGTTGCTTAAAACCAAACTTCTCTTAAACATTATTGCTGTAGCAAGTGTCCAGCCACTGGCCATGTGCAGGGATGTCATTCACCATTTCTCTACAAGCAACCAGGCACAAGTGAAGCCTGATGTACAGCCAGCAGAGGAGTAGTTTCATCCTGGATTTGGTAAGGTATTTTCAGGCCACATTTCCTGCCCTTTCTGCACTGTGTGAGGGGTTCCCCTAGCATAGGGCAATTCAGATATCAAAGTGTCCAGTCCCTGAAATTTTGATTTAATGGGTACTGAAAATGTGGCTGGGAAAGGGGCAGCTGCTTTGAAAGTACTGATCTCTGTGACATGGTGAGGCAAAAGTGTCACCTCAGTCACAACTTCGGTCTCCTGCACCCTACCTGCACACCTGAAAGGCAATTTTTGATTGTTTGTGGTTATTTACAACTGATTATATAAGTTAAAACTTGTGGCAATGTTCTTGTTTTTGTTATTGCTATAGGTTTTCTCTCAGAAATCTCTATTACCTCATCTGCCAGTAGACATGCTTGTGCTTGCTTCAGTTTGCTCCAATTTAAATAACTTCACTTGCAGTCATACTGTGTTTTGACTGCTTAAAGCAACATAAGCAATTCTGACAAAAACAAATTATGGGCTGATTGCCTCAGAGAGGCTGGTCAGCAGATGTGACTGAGAAGTGTCTTCCAGCTGAGGTCACTTTGGAGCTTTAGCATCTCTAGCTGGCATGCAGGCCTGAGGACAGTGTGTGTGCACTGGCTCCTCAAGCCTTCTGGTTATCTGCCTCATGCCAGCTGCTGGACTCTGCTTGGGATTCAAAGTCTTGTTGAAACAGAAATAAAGGCAAATGATGTGGTTTCAATCACCATGAAAAAGTCTGCCTGTGATTATTCCTTAAATTGTCATCCCTCTGTTATTACCTCCACACAGGGAAGAGCCGAGAAAAACAACATTGCCACATTGTGCAGAAAAAATGCAATGGATGGTAAATGTATTAGGTCCAGGTGAGCAGGAGAGCCCAGAACTGCTGCAAAGCAAATCCCTAGAACAGCAACTTTAGATTACACTACTACTCAGAGCAGTATTGTCATCTTCTGTATCAGGTACCTGAGTAATAGAAGAGATTTTAAAATTTTTTTTCCAATTAGTTGGATCCTTTTGTTTAGTTCTTAGATTTACAGGAAGTATATGCTTAAGAGCCCCGCTTTCTCTACACCTGAAAAAGTCATAGCTCCAATTTTTAATGTACTCAGTGCCATTCTGGTTAGATGAGCCCTACCATGATCATTTTGGTAGTGATCACACTTTTGAACAGGCCCTGTAAATCTGGTAAATAGAAAAAAATCTGTTTCGCTCATAGTTGACAGTAGGATAACAAAGACACTGATATGGGTTGTTATTTTTATAGGCATGCAGACAAGAGTATTAAATCCCTTGTTTTATTTTTTGGTTTGGTCTTGCTGATTAGTGAAAACAGGGTGAGATGACCTAGTGTGGCTTCAGCTTGGATCAGTAATTGAGACAAATTCCAGACATGAAAGGACTGCCTGATGCTTAGAAATCATTAAAGGCTGAAAATTACTCTCTGTGAGAGAGGGCTGGAATAAAATGGTTCTTTGGAAAATAAACAAAAAATTTAGAAATTGCTTTCAGAAATGCTGCTGTAAGGTTGATTGTGCCACTGCCTGTTTTGTAAACATTTAAGTTGTAGGAATTAATGTCTTGACTTCAGCAAACAGGCAGCAAAGGGCAACTGATCTTGCTTCTAGCTGTGTGATGATCAGTGACTCATTAATTTGCTTTGTAAAATTAAAATCTGGTGCTTATTTTTACTAAGCAGAACGGAGTTACTGCTGGTATTACTACATATAACAAACATTACCTTTTGCTGTATACAATTTGTGAATGATTTTGTTGACATTTTGTGATTTATTCTCCTAATAGAAATATATGCAGAAAGTCATGCCTAAAAGGGGTCCATTTGTTTTGGGTTTTGCTTTCTGTTTTCTTTTGGTTTTCATTAGTTACACTGAGTGAGGGCTTCACACCAAGCCCTGGTGAAAATGAATTGTAGTGTGGTTGTTCTTTGGTGCATTTCAGAGAAATATCAACAGGAACATTTTACTTGGGGAGAGCAGCATATGAGATCTCCTGCAAAGCAAAAGTGTTGCAGTTCTCAAGAGAGACAATTAAATGGGGAGGCATCAATCTCTTTCAGAAACAGAGAGCACTTGATGCTAACAGAGAGCACAGGAGCTAACGTTGCTGCAATGTTCTTCCTCTTTCCTGCTGCAGCTTTTTCCTTAGTTCCCTGTAGCAAAAACACCTGCCAGCTTATGGTAGGTTCTACTGAACTGGGAGACCCAGTAATTAATTTGTGTTGGCTGAACAAAGGGCTGGTCACCTGTGATGGCCAAGCTGACCGTCTGGTTGGTGGCCACCTGGTTTCCACACTGTCAGGCACAGTGTGGTGCCTGTCTGGAGCGTGGGATACTGCAGCAAGCTGAACTCTTGTGCTCTGTCTCCTGGTGGGTGCTACCTGGGCAAGGGCTGGGAGAGCAGCTGTCAGTGCATGCACTGGCTGCCTCTGCTGCCACATAACAGGCAAACCTCACTGTGCACCTCATAGTGTGTCCATTTTTATTTCTCTGGGAGAAACTTTCTTCTGGGATCAGGAGAGAAAGCACTAATGATGAAACTTTCTTTTCTTTATCCTTCCCCCTTGTCATTCACTTGTTCTAACTTCTTTGAAGTGTTACAATTTGTCCAGGGCCTTTTTATAACTTAAGGGGATAAGCAAATCTCTACATAATGCTGTCCCCATTTCCCTAACAATCAGAAATCTTCAAGTCTTCCTGACATTTCAGCCCAAGTCTCCATCATAATTATAGTGACTTCCAAGAGTGTTAGTTCTCCTGCTGTATTATATGAAGATATACTGATATAAGGACTGTAGAAGTCTTTTTGCACAGGAGTTTTATGACCTGTAGAAGGTACGGGAACTAAACTAAGACCTTCATTATCCACCTCCTAGTAATATTGTCTTTTTAGCAGAACTCTGAGAGATATTGTCGGGGTGGGGGGGGGGGATTCTTTGGGAGATATGCCACTATAAATTTTGGCACAGTGGAAATTCAGTTCATTTCTCAGCATGTTACTGCTCTGGACTGGGGCAAAGAGCCTCACCTTGAGTTCCAGAACAAAGGGAAGGGCAGATAAAAACCCAAAACCATTTGGCTGAGGGGTCAGCCAGATCAGTTTTCCTGGTTCACATTTGTCATCAGCTTATCATTTTATTTCACTGAATAGCACTAATACCTCCCTAAAATGTTTAATAATTAACCTAAAAACTTCAACCAAACCCAGAAAATCATGCAAATAGGTATTTGAGATTATTTCTTGCTGTGAAACTGCAATGTTATAGAAACAAAAAATCTGTGCAGCGCAGCCAACTACTGGTGACCGTGTTCAGCTCCTGCTTTAGACACCTGGAATTTCCCTAAACCAACAGCTGCTTGGCAGGGCAAAATGGTCTTACATGTGGATTCAAATACCCCAAATTCATCCTACTAAATTATATACCACAGGGATTTAGAAAGTTTGTGGAAATGAATTGAATATCATACAATAAATAGAAATGTTTCATAATATTGGTCTCTGAAGTTAGTGTAGACTGTTGAACATGATTTCCTTCTTTGGAGGTTATATAATTGGCTTGTTTTTATTCAGATGGCATGATGATTGACAGATAGAGGGAATGTAGCCAAAATACTTTCACAGTTACTGGATTACAATGAATTCTGTTCATCCACCTTCACTTTAATTTTGGGTTTGTTTCTCACAAATGTTCAGCTTTTGCAGTTTCTAGAGAAAACATTTCCAGACAATGGATTTCAAAACAATTTTCCTGAAATTGTCCAGAGCTTTCCTTCCTGAGTATCCAGACAACACCTGCACACCTTGCTCAGGGCCAGTCTGTCAGGGGGGAAGAGGAGGCCCCATATGTGAAAAAGAGACCCAGGAGCCAGACTGGGTAATCAGCCTGGAATTGTAATATAATGCCCATTTACTGTGGGGAAGAAATGTAATAGTCTCTTTAGTCGGTAGAGCAAAGACAGGAAGGTGTAATTGTACAACAGTGACTTTGCTGTCTCTAAATCTGTGTGGCTAGGTGAAGTTCAGGATGTTGTGATCAATCCATATTGTAAAAAGACCTAGAAGATAACCATATGAAAATACTTTAGGTGCTGTCTCATTGTGAGTGGAGGAAAGAGCTAAACTCAGGAATCCATGCATTTGGGGTACATTATTACTCACCTTGTTTTGCTTGCACAAATTCAGTCTGTTATCTCTGCTTGTTAGCATGTTTCCACATTTTTGATGTGAAGCCTAAAAAAATCCAAAATGACTTAAGCAGAAAAAATTGATGTAGATCATTAGTACACATTTTTATTTATTTTCTGATTTTCATCTGTGCTTTGACAAGCAAAGCTGACACCTAAAAGCAACAATGGCCAATCCCATTTCCTTGAAAATCAATACCCCAAGCCCTGTTGCAGTAACATGAATTCAGGTGAGCATTTTAATTTCTGTAAGCTCCAGAAGGGCTGCTATGTTTAATTTAAATGGAAAAATGATAGGATTTAAAGTTTTTATTTCTTCTAGCACACCAAGTTCTGGATAGGCATTATAAATTTTGTGTAAAATCCTGGTTAGATGTTTGCACATCTAAGTATGCTTCTATCTTCTCCTCACAGGTCTTTGTCGCTTTCCTCTCAAGTTCTCTGCTGAAGTAAATTTTTGCTTCATACAGAAGGAAGGATTGAAAGCATATGTTACACTGTTTATATATTTATTAAATATGTAACACATTGTAAAAGGAAGAAATCCTAGCCTTCCTTCACTAGCTCAAATGGTGCCACTTCTTCCTTCAAAAGCGGCTGGCATCCCTCCAGGCTGAGTCCTTTGGTGACAGTCTGGGGATGTCTTGGTCCATCTCTTCTTGGGAGAATCTGACTAAAGAAGTTATTTTGCCAAAAGTGAAACAGGTCATTCCTCTTGCAAAAGTTTGTCAGACCTGTAGCAGGTTTCATGTTCAGTCTGAGCGGTAGTGGATTGAAAAAAGGAGGTTTTGACTGAACCAGAAAAGCAAACCAGACTAATGGTTTCAGTGAGGGTAGGAAAAAAAGTTCTTTGACTTCAGGTCATCCTTAAACCTCACATGAACTCCCTGGGCTGTCTCTGTGATTCATGCAAGCACACCTTCTGATGTATTCTAGTTGTACACCTGTAAGCAATTAGTAATTTTAGAATATGGTGGAAATAATGAATTTAGGATGCCTAACAGCAAAGACTTACATAATTTAAAAATAAAATCACTGAAAAAATTATATTTGTTCTCTTCCTCTACTTCATCTATTTCACCTGATTGCACAAATCCTGCCACTTGTCCATGGACCAGAAAACATTAAAACTCCAGTTCACTGCATTTAGGAAAAAGTATATTCACATAGTCACATTGTGCATGAGGATGTAATCCCATTCTGATACTGTCCAGCATTTATAAAAGATTAATTAACTTTTTTTTTCTTTTAACATCTTTTCATTTTATGACTCTGTTAAATGATTTCATGTAAGTCAAGTATGCTGAATTATTTAGCTCAATGTGTTAAATCTGTTTTCTTCTGGATGCATTTATTAATCACTGTTAATCCCTATGAAATGCTTGACAGTGTCACCAAATAATGATATATTGTGTAAATAATTGAAGCTGAAGTAAAAATATTGTTTTCTTTTGAAACACTTGCACCAAGGTGTAATTAATTGTTGACCTCATAACTAAGGGAAGATTGTTATTGTTTTATGTCAAAATGATGCTGAAGTTGTTTTGCTATAGCTGTGCTCTTCATTGCCATACTCACGTCTATCTTCTTTTCTATCTTACCATCCAGTTACTGGGTAGTAGTTTTATTAACCAGAGAAATAGAATATCTTCCTATCACACTACTCTTCAGCTCTTACTCAGGAAACAATGAAATGGGGAAATATTAGAGCATAGTAGTATTTTTATTCTCCAAGTAGTTCAGTGGAACTGTTCTTACTTTTTTGCTCCTGTTCTACCACAAGGTCAAGAGAACTCTGATGTGTTCTCATTTCTAGCTGCAAGTCTTTCCTCTACCTACCCTCTCCCTCTGGTGTCCATGGAATTTTACAAATGCTCATAAAGAAGAGCAACATTTAGAGACTTTATTTATATAATAAATTCCTCATCTCTTTTGCAACCCTTCCAGCACTCTTGATACATCTGATCTGTCCTGGGGCTGTTACCAGGTTACCAGGATTAGCTACAGAACCAAAACACAAATTAAAGGAGGGGGACTGGGCATGTGGAGTCATTTTTACTATCTTGGTACACCTGCTGCCATGATTTTGTATCATTTTCCTCAGGCAGAGCATGAGAGATCTGTGGAACCTGTTGTTTTTGTGAGGCAATTTATGATTTTAATTTTTTTTTTTTTTTTTTTTTGAGGAAATTCTTTATACTTTCTATCATTGGATTGCAGTAACATATGGTGAGGAAAAGAAATATTGAAATTCTTAGTATGCTGAGCTAAGGTTGATCTTGGCTCTGCTCAACTTGCTTTATCTCGAAAATAACTGAGAAGTGGCAGGTTATGTACATATTGAAATATTTTTATATCATAGCGTGGGACCTGGGGACAGAAAAATTGCTCATATACAAAATACTCAGCCATGTACAGACATTGATAACCAAAACACATGAGAAAGCATTGGTTGCAACATGAAAGTTTTCACTTGAACCTTTCTTTGAGGCCCAAGCTCCTTCTAAACAGCACCTTTGCCTTTTTACTATAGGAAGGCAATCCTGTTAAAGCAAAGCTTCTTTCAGCCATGGGGTCTGTAATACCACTTGATTTTCTATCTCACTGGCACCTGCTTTACTTCTTAAAGCTGAATGGCTTTACCTGCAGGAGCAAGGTGAGAAAGAAGGGCTGCTCAGTCCATGAGGAGGGGTGAAGAGATGGTCTCTGGGTAGTTCTTAAGAGTTGTCCCTCCTCCCCTGCAATGCAGGAAGACCATGAAAGGGAATCAGCATAAATGAAAAAAGCAGGGAAGAAAATTGAAGAGGACTTCTGTTTCTCTTGTAAATGCTCTTACAGAATGAGAAACTACAAAAAAGCCAAGCTCTTGTGGCATGCATTACAGAAACCTGTCCTATTTTGCAGGTATGATATATATTCAGGGAGCACGAGAAAAGTCTTTTTCTATTGTGATTCAATATGTTTTTCCCCAGCTTCCCTGCTGTATCTCACAAGTAGATTCTTCAAATTAATTCACTCAGATTTCCCCAAAATCAAGAGAATAGTACAGTATTTATATCATGCTAATAATTTCTCTGACTTGCACAAGGAGATAGCTTATTTATTTGGGGAGAGACATGTCCTTAAAACTGTTTTGATTACAGACAATGTGGATTACAGATTAGATTTGTGGCAAGAAAAAAATTCTATAAATATTTTGGTGAAAGTATGTGGCAAAGAAGGTATTTCTTATGTTGTTTAAAATAACTGTAAACTGTTAGTCTTCCTTATAAATCTCTTGAATGAGACCATTTATATTCATGGACTTGTTAAAATACACTGTGCAGTATCAGTAAATTTGAAGACACAGGACAAAATTTGCTCTTGGGTATATTGTCATCTATAAATTGCTATCAGGATGGAATGGTCTTTTATTATTGGCATAACTATGCTGTAGTCAAAGCTGCCTTTTCTCTCTCTTAACATGGGGTTGATATCTATTGAAATCAAAGTGTGGTGTGCTCATTTATGCTTGGCACTACATGCTGTGTTTAGCAGTTGTTTCCTGGAATAAAATGCACTTTTCTCAGCTGGGCAAAAGCATTGCTACTGGGAATGACTGTAACACTGAATTTTGCACACAGAGGTAACTACCAAGATTAGACAAACTAATTTAGTGTCTGTGCCTTTAGGTTGAGGCAGACTCTTAGGGTCTCAGTCTCAGCTGCAGCTTGCAGCTGTCCACACTTCCCTGTGTCTTTTGGGGAGTAGGAAAATGGTACAGCTGTGGAGTGTGGGTTTTTGTTCTTGGTGTAGCAATTTTTCCACCTGTGGAGTATTTTGAGCTCTATCTCTGTCAAGAGAACATGGCCATGGATGCTGTTGACTATCTCAAGGCATTGGAGGTCAGGCCCCGAGCCTCTGCCTCAAGCAGTACCCTCTGCCTTGTGCCTCCAAGGGATTCCTCATCCAGCAGTCCAAAATGTGCAAGCATAACTAACAGTATTAGATGAAAATGTTTGCATCTGCATTAAAAATAGCATCTCGTCGGCTCTAATCAGAAGGATTTTTCCTAACTCATGAAGGACTGTGATAAAATTAAGGCCACTTGGCAGTCAGCAATATAGCAGAGGTACAACCAGAGTTACTGGATCTGTACTTGCAAAAATGGTGAGTCCAAAATGATTTTTTATTCTCCTAGAAAGAGGGAAAATATCACGTTTCCACTGCTTGTTGATATACTAATTTTCACAACCTGCTGGCCCTTTTCCTTTTAGATTTTTTGGTCTCACTATTACATCTACCATTATCTTGAAGGTGCTGTGTTTGTGGTTGGGGTTGTACCTTGAATATAGCCACCTGTACTGGAGTGTTCTTAACTCCTTGTGCAATGCAGAATAAATAATCGACAGAACTAACTTTATGATACCCACCAAGAAACAGAGATGCTCTGTGTTGATTTCTTAGGAAGGTTTAAAAGATCCTACTGGGCTTTCCAAATTCTACCTTGACCCTTAGTTTGCAAGCTGAACTCAATTTTTGAAGAAATGTGTTTCTTTGTACTCTTTTCAACTCAAACAACCCGCCCCAAATTTCATGGCTGGTAACAGATGTACCTTTCTAACATGTGCTCCAATCTTTCAGAAGAAATAGAATTTGTGAAATTCTGCCACCTGAGATGTGGCTTTAAGAAATAAAATAGTAAATCCAATGGGGATGGAATTGAAAGGAATTATACCACTTAAATTATGGAGCCTGCTTTTTATGACCTGCTGTGTGGCAGCATCAGGGCAACATATTCCTTTGAGAGAAAAAATTCTTCTGTTTAGGCTGGTATCAGAAATCAGGTGAAGATGGAGGCAGCTTCCATGTGCTTCAAACTTTTCAGATTGGACAGGGATAATTTCAAATGACAGCACATGTTCTAGATGACAAGAGAATATTTAAAATTTTGAATTATGCCACATAACCAGGATTACGTAAATTAACATGAACCATACAGATTTTTAAATCAGCCCTCACTAACCACACAGACATGTGCTTCTTCATTAGATGACTTATTCCATGAAACAAAGAGAAATGCTCCGTTTCATGAGAATTTCATCATTATATGCCAATGTCACTGGTATATAACCTCTATTTCTAACGCCTTTTGTGTAAACTCCTATTCAACTTTTTCCTCATTATACTCTGATTTTTCTAGCCTGGATAAGTCAGATTTGGCTTTCTGGGGTATGAAGTAAACTGTTGTTCACATGCTGACTTTATGCATTAAACTTTAATTTTCTGAGCTTTCATGGATTTATTTTTTGGTGTTACTATACTGGTGTCAGAAATACATAGGTATTAGATTGATGCCTCACAAAATCTCCTGGAATGCATGCTAGATGAATTTCAAATAATTCTGTTTTAGCCTTTTTCCTCTTTATTAGTTTTTTTATATCCTTCAATTTGGCTTCAATTCAGGGAAGCACTCAAGCAAGTGCTTAACTTTGAGAATGTGTTTAAATTCAGCTTTTTTTTTTTTTTTTTTTTTT
>VXAC01005119.1:271016-316320 GCA_013399225.1 Rhipidura dahli | reverse complement strand
TTTTTTTTTTTTTTGTGGAAATGCAGACTCATGCTAAGTGCTTTGCAAAGCAAGAAATGTTGCCATTTTCCCACAGGGTGTCCCCCATATTTTAGTCATGTGCTTGACACTTACTTTGGATTAAGATTTCTGTACTTCTACATGAAATGCAGAGAATAAACCTTTAAGGAGATTGGATGAATTCAAACCTGTTTTCCTACCTTTACTCATTTCTTTTAAGTGGTTTTTATTCCTGTAAATGGAATAAGTTTATTTAAAATAGAACCCAACAGAGCTTGAATATTTTTCATCTACCTTTAAAATGGTATTACTATGCAGTTCTAACAATGACACTTTCTCAAGGGATACTATGTTCCTGGGAGTAATTGATCATCACTGAATCTCACAAAAGTGGACAATTCCTGTATTATTCAAATTTATTCACATAGAATTTGCATAACAAAGTTAAATGTAGGTTGCATATTGTCTTCATCACAGCCAGCAGGTAAGCTGGGAAAAATAAGGCTCAAAACCAGACGTAGAATATTACATAGTCTGAATTCTTGCTGTATCTGGAAACCTATCTTAAACTTGGTTTTAAGCCTTCAGTTTGGGCAATTATCTATCCTAAGGCCGTTCAAAGGGCTCAGAACTGAGAATTTTGCTGTAATAAATTTAAAGCTCTTTTTTTTTTTTTCATTATTAACAGCCTAACTACTGAGAAGCGGGAAAGACAGCAGTCAATCAATTCTTTTCACTCAACAAGATTTGGTGGTAAACCAAGCATTTATATTTTCTGTATTTAAAAGGGTCTGAAGTTCTGAATGACATTTTTAATTTCTTTAATCAGTTGTGGTAGGACTTATCTGGAAACCCTGAAAAGCTAAACTTTTTGGAAATTATTTTGCTGCTACATTTGGTATCTTCAGTCATGGCCTGTCTGTACAAAATGCTAAAGCTATGTAGATGATTAACAGAATTGTTGTTTCATAAAATAGTAATTGGAGGTAGCACTAGAGGTAAGATACAAACACTGAAAAGAAACTAGACTGACAGAATAAAATGACCATATTTAAATATGTGCCCCTTATTATATGGATGCTATTATATGGATGGCTTTTATGTAATGACTGGTTAGGTTATTACATGACCTTTAGAGAATTTCTTTAGTGGGGCATCAAAAATGAGAGTTTGGGGGTATGGTATCACTCATATTTCTTGAAGAGGATGGAAAAGCATATGCAAAGACTGATAAAAGGACTGGACTGCATATTTTTGTAGGTGATAAACAAGCAGTAAAAAGCAAATCCTTTTCCCATCTTCTAGATTATTGTAAAATGATGATTGTAAAATTTAAAAAATACAGAAGATTACAGACTTTTTCCAAACAAGTAGAAATGCAATTTACAGATGTAAAGTACAATTCCTGACTAAGGTTTCTAGAGACAGTTTCTTATTTCTTTTTAAAATTCATTAGCTACTATTTAATGTATATGTAGTCCCTCATTTGATCAAGTGATTAACAGAAGATTTTTAATAGCAATTAAGCACATTCTGTGAATCTGCACAGTTGCTTTTTTCTGTGCTGTTTTATGTGGGTGACAGAGCTAAGCTGGTTGAATTCCTACAAATGATTATTTAAACAAATTCTGCTCTATGATTTTGTGTCCCTGTGGGCAGGGATGTTGCTCTCATTCTGTACAATCAAAGCATTTCTGGATACACAGGAATGAACAAAGACATTGTCATCCAGCCTCATTCTGCCTAATTTAGACTCCAATTAACCTGTTTGTAGCCACGGGAGAGGGGCAGTTATTTCTGCACTGCAATTCCTGTAGCCTGCTCTGGGGCCTGCCTTGAGATGGGCTGCTGTGTTCTGTCTCTTTCCTGGTTTAAGATGCTCCTGATGATTTCAGCAGGTGTTGGACTAGATGACATTTAAAGGTCCCTTCCAACTCAAACTACTCTATGCTTCTATAATTAGTAAACGTCAACTTCCAATTTTCAAGCATCTATATTTATGGAAGAAAAATTCTACTGTTTAGATACATCTACTGACAGAAGAGTGTGAGCAAGTGTTAATAATTAATTACTTCCCTGTTTTGTGAAATAACTTGCATTCTGAATAATTTCTGTAATTAATGAGAAACACAGTCTCCAGTGAATGATTTACCTCATCACACCACTGAGGGATGTCTTTAAAATTCTGCCTTCTCTTCTTCTGGCCCCAGATTAGAGGATGCAGTGGTGCAGTAAACAGGATTTGTTTGTTTTATTTTTAAGCCCAGGATAGCTTGTTTGAAGATCACTCTTGTGTAAATGTTTTCAAGTAATCAGTTGTGTGTAGATCTCTTACCCTCCAGGCAGAACTTGTGAAGATAATAGTAAACGTGTATTTGTATTGTAAAGATATTTCCATTGCAAACATGGATGATAACTGTAAAAGGAGCATCCTTGCTCCACATACTCTTGGTTATAGAATTGAATTGCTGTGCAGGGAAAAGCAGTGTCAAGCTCAAAAAGAGATGGTGAGGTAAAGAAGTTATAGTTGAATAGGAGAACTGGCAGAATATGGAATAACAGGACAATGCCTGAAGACAGCTTCATCCCTTTTTCATGTTGATGAAGAATAGTGTTACTCCCTATATATGTTGTCTCAGACACCCTCCAACCATCATGGAGGCAAAGGAATTGGTACTAATGAATGTCAGAAACTGCTATGAGAAATATTCCTTCAAGACTTAAAGGATGTATGGTGCTTGACTGAAACTTTTTGTGTTTACTTCAGCCATGTTGCAGCATGAGCAAATACAACTAGAAGGGTATCTGACAGCAAATACAGTGTTTGACTACGACTACAGAAGGTTATTTGTAGACATATTGGCATTCATACATCCCTAAAGGCAGCTCCTGAAAGATGTTTGTTTCTATTTTCCAGAATGCGGAATGATCGATGGTCTGGCCCAAAGAGCCAGAAGGAGGAGTAAGATCTTGAAGACAGAAAGCAGTGTGAAAAAAAATTGCTTTACACATCTTTCTTCCAAATAAACTTTATGTCCCACTGGCATTGAAAGGTATGGTTGCTCAGTGCTACAGAAAATTATAATGGGCTTTCTGAAATGTGTTCTCTGCTATATCATATTATAAAGAATCAAATGGTTACTTTAACTGTCAGAAACTGGAGAAAGAAATTGTATCTCCTAACAGTTAAAGACACTGGATTTTTCTCCTTTTGAATTCAGAGTATTCTCTTATGTCTAGTTTTTTTAAATTATTACTTTAATATGGAAAAACATTTTAGATTTCAGGATTAATGCTTTAGGTTCTGCAAAATACTGCAAACTGAGACAATTATGTCTGAATGGGTCCTGTGGGGATGGGTTAGAAGCATAAGGGACTTGTGCAAAAGGATTTATCATTGGGACCACAGCCAGCAGTGACAACACTGCCACTGAGAGTGACTCCTGCTTCGCTTGAGGTGGCAAAGAAAAATGAGAGGAATGAGAGAAGCATCTCTTTCTGCCTAATCAGTTCATCTACAAACCTGTTGTCCCCTGCAGGATGAAGAGAAAGCAAATTGCAGCCAGCCAAAACTCTGCCAAAGAAGAGATAAAAAAGCAAGTGAAGTGTGGTCTGTGTTTTCAGGTGGGTTTTTTCTTTTTGTTTTATGAGGCTCTTCATCATTCCATTGTCAATGTGCAGAGTATTTTTCCTCTGAAAGTCATCTTTATCTAAAGTTTCAGAAAAGCAAAGGAGATTCACTTATTGAGATATAGGGAGGCAGAAAAATTTTTTAGAGTTTTATGTCAGAGGCTATTTCTTGCATATTTGTCCCTTAGATTTACATACAATTATAAGGGGTGTCTAGACCACAACACTGGTGTCAGTAGCATTGTTATGCATGAAGTCATTATTAAGCAGAAAGATTTTAGAAGAATGTTAAGAGAGGTAAATAACAGGGTCATGGCTGAAAGGCATTTTAGGTGATGGACTAATTTGTCCCAACAAGAAGACAAGAAACTGTCTTCCTCAGAAACAGTGCTTGAAGCTGGAGGCCTAGGCAGGATGCCACAGTCAAGCACACAGCCTGACTTTGGGATGAAATGAATTAGAAAAGCAGTTGACCAAATGCTCAAAACAGTGTATTTCTATTTCTGTGTCAGGAAGGAAAAGAAAAATTTTCTTGGTCAAATTGCCTATAGAGTACAAAGGCTAAGGAATTGCAATAATGGTTTTGTACAGATGGAATTGCTAAGCATCCACTGCTACAAAATACTTTAAAAATTATCATCACACTTCTAGAAATCTGTATAAAATTGTTGACTTTTATTGTACAGAAATTACTTCCCTACAGGGGTGTAGGAGACTGGAGAAATGATTATTGGCTCAAAACAACTAAAAGTGGCTGGGGAGGGGCAGGGCAAGTTCAGTGAAGGTGGGGTGGGGTAGTGCTCCACATCCCACCCACTGGATCCTCTGGGCCAGCCCCAAAGTGACTACCAAGCCATTGGCACAACAAAAGCCCCACCTGTAGGGATGGACCAGAGCAGATAAAAGGCCGTGACATGGGTGTGTACCCTTGATATGTCCCACTGCCTTGGACCTTGGAGGAGCTGGAGTTGTGTTTGGATCCAAAGTAGTGACTATTGGTCTTCCTTTTCTTTCTTTCTCTCCCTCTCTCTCTCTTTCATCTCCTAACTTCATTTTCTCAAAATGTGATGTGTAACTGAAAATTGGATGAGTTAGAGTTTGCTAAATCAGTGCTTTGTGAAGTGCCTTATTTTAACTGGATGTTGATAAAAGTTTGCCAAGAACTTCACTCTCTAAACTTTGCAAGTAAAAGTTAGCTATTCAACCTCCTGAGAAGTTTATTGTCTTCTCCTGTGCTCCACCCAGTGGTGTCAAAATACTTCAGTCCCCTTAAAACACTCTGAGCAAGCCTGGGGTGTAACAAGGGGGGAGAAAAGTGCTCTGAGAACATTTAGAGTCTTGTACTCTTCAGATCCTTTCTGTTGACCAACAAACCTCCTTTAGGTCATTCCAGAATGGAAATTGTGTGTCTGGAAGAAACTCCATAATGGCCAAGGAAGTGATACTAAAGTTTGATCAAGTCTAAGTCCTTTCTATCAATTCTAGGACAGTGTCTGATCATCTAAATGAGTTTTTGCTCATCTGTTCTGCACTTCTATGGCATACATTCATTTGCAGAAAATGGTTAGGAGCATGTTTAATTTACTAGTCGTGGCTAGCAAGAGCATAGAAAAACTCTCTCAAGTGGGGACACAAAGCTCATCTCCTGACTGTAGAGTAACCCACATCCTTAGGGATCTGTACTTTTCCTTAATTTGAAAAGCCAGAAAAGAACAGAAGGAAAAACAGCACACATACCTGCAGTGTCAAACAGCTCTTCTGACAAGTTTGAATAGGCTGCTTTAAATTGTAAATGAAGTGACTATCAGAACTGTTATGTGTTTCAACTTTTAAGATAACATGAAATACAACATTTACCATGGTGTAATTTTCTATGTGGGTTTTTTCATGCTGAAAGTTTTCAGACAAATTCAGACTCCATCACATGAAAGTCAAACCTATAACTAAATTATGGAGACATTATAAGCAAATTAAAACCAGACTTCCTAATATAAACTGCTACACATATTTAACAAGACACAATTTTCCAATGCAAGTCTATCTTAATCATCAATGTCTTTCAGGTCCAGAAAGTCTATTTAGAAATAAACTACTCAGGCCTTAATATTTTCTATTCTAATGCTCACCTATTCAAATAATAAATTTATTATAAAATCATTTGGGTTCCAGCAGGGTGGCATAGAGCTTTCTGAGGAGTTACAATATTTATAGAAAATATGAATATTAAGATTAGGAGTTATTTTTCTACTAACAGCAAGACTCTTTGATGTACCATAATTTTATGCATCATAACCTAAATTATTATTATTTTATGGTCTGAAATAGATGTATCTGAGACTACTTGAATGAATTAGTGCAGAAGTCAAAATATGGCAAATATACTCTATGCTAGCTTGTTGTTTGCATTGAAAACCAGACTTAGTAATTAATTCATTACATGTTTTAGGGAAAAGTGAAAATTTGCAATGTTTAAGATGAATAATGAAACCTTACCAATGGCATGATTTATTACCATTTCCTGTAGGCCCTTTTAAGGAGTCAGTGAGTGCTGCCAGCAAATCCAAATGGAGTAGCTGACCTACTGAAAATTCAAAAGGCTTAAGGAGTTTAAAGATTACTGCAAAGTTCCTATGAATATTTAACCAACCAACCTGTCTGACTGATAGATGCTACTGACACTTTTAGAAATTCATTTATTCAAAGAAATGCCATTTCATGATGTGAGAAGTTTATCTGATAGACATATCCTTCTGTCACGCTGGAACTTTCATCTGTAATTTTAAACTCAGTGGAAACACTTTTCTGGTTGGAAGATACCATGTTGTTTACTGAATTTCTCAGCATGAAACTGCAACCAAAAGGTGTGACATATTCTTGCAAATAGTTGCAACAAATTTTAATACAGCTTTCTTTGACTAGGCAATGACTTCACCGGATTTGTGGACCGTTATGGTTGCTTTAGAACATGGCATATGAAACATTTGGAATTTGTTATCCAGCAGTAAGCTGTCTTTGCAAACATTCCTCTGAACAGGTTCACTCTTCAGCTGTTATGTGGTAACCTGAATGAGCATGAATAATTTCTTTTCCAGTCACAGCCACTTGATGTATATCCTACATATGAGAAGTTCCTGGTAAAAAAAAATAGGACCTGTCTAAAAGCCAAAATGGGAAAACCAAGAAAAGTTCTGTAAGGCTGATCTAATTTCCATCTGTGACTCTGCTGAACCTGTGTTTTTTGAACCACAGAAGCAGACATACCTCTTAACCTTTGTAAGAGTTTTGATGTTTTGTCTTCCCCAACGCTCTCAAGAGGGAACTGGGGAGGTATGGTCAAAGTGGAAAGAGGATTGGATAGGTGCAGGTCTTATGAGATAACTGCACTGGGGACATAGGAAAGTGGGACAAAGAGGTTCTGCTCCTTATTTAATCATACACTCCTTTCTCTTTCATTCCCCAGCATTTTTTATTGTATTTGCTAGAGAAAAGTTAGACTTTCTACTTGGAATGCAGAAAGTCTTTAAAAAGAAGAAAAGAAATACTTGCTTGTATCTAAAGTATAGTTTATTTGAAACACATTCAGTTAAAAAGTCTGCTATTTTTAAAGAAAAGTGTTCTCATTGTGACTTGCAATAAAATATTTAAATCTAATTCAGACCTGACCTGGAACATACTCTTGTCAGCTAAATTTGATTCTGTGTTTCAACCTCAGCTGTAGCAGTTCTATGTCTACATTACCTCTGAAGAGGGTAGATACTGAGACATTTATGAATAAATAACCCAAGAAGAAAAGGAAGACATTATAGGCAAAATCAAATCTTAATGAAATTATGACACTTCAGTTTGCAGTCACTGCATGGCATCATATTCAAGTGGACAAACCCCAAACATTTAAAATATAATAAAGCTGTATTAATATAATCCATGTGTGCCATTTAAAAATAACTTTCTATTTCCACTTATGATGAGCATCTGGGACCATGCTAGAATCTTTATTGATAAAATCAATCAAAATAATAAAAGAATGCTAAAAGCAAATATAGGGCTTATTGAAAAAAAAAAGATATTAAAGCTTTTAAGGGTATCTAAATTTTTTACACTGCTTGAAAAAGTCAAAATTCATAAATGGTTCTGCTAGTACAGAGTTGTTTCAAGAGTATGCTTGTCTGATGGAGAGGGTTTATGCAGAACAGACAAGGGAAAAAACCAGTCTTTTAGACATTAAACTAACTGCTACTCTTATAAATGTGTATTTATGCAGTAAAACACTCTTTTATGTAGCTAGAAGGTACTTTAAATTCATGTTCTAGTCAGCTAGAAGGAAACAAAAATTAGTCCCACAGTATTACAACTCAAGAACCCAAAGGACAATATGACACTTAAAGTAATTAATGTTTTGTATGAAAAAAATTACTTTTCAGTCAGCACCATATCTGGTATCAATTTAAGGGACTAATAGAAATATCTCTGCAGAAAAAATGACTTTTCTTATGGGGCATATCTGATGCTTGAAACTATTGCTAGACTTATCATGACAGGCAGCCCGAAGATCAGAAATAATTAAGTCTTGCTCTGTCAGCAAAATTTTAAAGTCTGTTTTTGGCTGTAGCCTTATAAGAAGTTCATTCTTTGCAGATGATGATTTTTTTTCTGTAAGAGGAACATTTGAGGGTTCAGAAAGATTCAGAATACATCAGTTGGGGAGGGAAAAACTCACCTGTTTTCCTCAACTCAACAATACAAAGAAAATAACGTGATTATTCAGTTGCTTAAATTAAACAGACTTAAGCCAGTGGAAAAAGTGGAACAGAACTAGGCAAGAATATTCAAAGAAGTATTGGTATTTCTTAATGTCTCCTAGATTTTTACAGTGAGTTTTCTCTTTGTTAGAAATTTGTTTATCTTTTGCCAAATAAGGCAATTTTTCTTCATTTGACTGCAAGTTTCTGTAAAGTTTTATGGCTTCAATCCATGTGGATACTTTTTTATGTCCTTGCCCTCTTAAAGTGAGTATGAAAGCAATCCATCTTTTTTATTTTTTTTTTTGGTTGAAATTCAAGGATAATTTCTCTATTTCACAAGGATTGTAGGAAAAAAAGAAAACACACTAGCTTGCTTTATTTTTCTGTTGCTCATGCAAAACTGTTTTGTCAGCAGTCAGAGCTACCTTAAAGTTCTGCAGATATATAGATGCTATTTAATTTTCCCTTCTTGGACTCCTTTCAGTTTTCTATCTGTAAAGCAGTGAGACAGGACAGATGAGAGAAATAAGTGGAGGCAAAAAGGGTAGTGAAAAAGGTTACAAAGGAGAGGTGAGATGAGTCAATGGTTTAATGGCCACACTGCTTTTTGTGCTTCCCATGAAATTTTAGAAAGAGATGGGTAAGGCTAAGAAGCTGCAGGGGGAAAATATTCTTATCCCAGTTTTAAGTTTTTCCTCTTCTTACAGACTCCTCAGGTATGAGACCTCCTTCACTCCTGTAGTCACCTTTCACTACTCCTCATTTTCAGTTAGTAGAGGATTCCTCTGACTCTCCATAAATCAGTTACTCGGACTTGTGTGCCCTCAGTAACTCTCAGAGGTGGGAACAGTTCTGGAAACTTCTCGGACAAGATCAGCCTCTAGGATGCACTAACCTCTGCTGGTTTAGAGAACCATCTAGCATATCCTTCCTGAATGCATACCACAATCAAAACTGACATTTTAAGGGTCAGTTAACTCTTGTTCAAGATCTGTGTGCAAAGATGGAAGTTTAAATTCTGCAGCTTAAATCTCAGGCCACTACTCAGGCTCTACTGAGATCTCAAGCTGCAGACAAGAACACTACTGAGAGTTTCTGCCAAATATGGAAATAAGTTATTACAAATAAAGACAGCATTTAGATATATTGCTGGGACTGCATCAGGGCATGGCATCTTAATCTGAATTATTGATGCAAATATAAAAGGAAAGAAGAAAGTTTCATAACTCTTTCATATACCCTTCAACACTGGTAATTATACATTTTCTAAGGGTGTTTGTTTCATTCTTGTCCAACCTAATACCTGACTGTGTAACACCAAATTTCTGACAGCCATTTTTCACCTTGTGTCAGACTGTCTGTATGAGACATCATAAAGCTGCTTTTGCATTAATTTATGGGCTTTTGCATTAATTTATTTGATTTTATAAGTGCTAAGTCATCCAGAAGGTTTGACTGTAAATGTCAATGGAAATAAGAAGAATGACATGATGCACATAATTCCTCAGAATTTAGGTACTAAAGTATTTTAGTATATTTGGACTTAAATTCCTCTCCATATCTTCATTAGTCTTTATTTCATTTAAAAAGAGCTCAGAAAGGCATTTTCCAAAGGAAGAATTAAAAGCTAATTTAGAAGCTAACCCTCTAGAAGATTCATCTTGGCATAAAATATGTCACTTTTTGCACAGACTGCTGCAAGAAGAAGCTGCAGTATTCTTGTCTGAACAAAATCTCAGCCAACAATATTAATGTTCTTTGTTTAAGTAACACATTAATGCTTGTTATGTAGAAAAACTACTGATTCATATTTTGCTTCCTAAATTTGAAAAAGGCGTAAAAATGCCATTTATATGTGCAAGTAAATTAGTGTACTTGCCATTTTCCAACACTCTTAGTCAGAGGGGTGCATGATGCATTAACATGAATCATGTACCTGTGGATGTTTCTGCCAGCCATCATTACAATTGCTGAAAAGCTTCCTTTCTTAAAGTGTGTCTTCCTCCTGCACACCTGATCGAGAGTTATGTGTGGGTGGGAAGCAGAGAGGGACAAAGTTTATGGCTCTTTTCTACTTGATTTGCAAAGCATTTTACTTATTTTCTTTCATCTATGCATTAGCTTGTGCAGAAAGATGCTGAAACAATGCTTGCATAAGCCTGAACAGCACAGAAAACAAACAATTGTAAATACTTATGACCATTTCACTGTTAATTTTTCTGTATAACCTTGCCTTTTTTTATTTACAGGACTTCTATTTGCCATCAAACACATAAAGTATACCTATTCCCCCTCATAAAATTCTACCTTTTCTCCTTGCGTGTAGCTACTGGCTAACCAAATACAGAAGACAAAATATGTTGGGGAGTGAATCTCACTCATATTGCATCATATCATCTGATTTCTGCTGCACAGAGCACAGTTTCCGGAGGGTGTCGTCCTTTTCAAAGATCAGAGAGAAACTTATGCTGAGTTGCTCTGCAATGGATAGACTAAATCTCCATCTTTCCTTCCTCAGTTGTGAGCAGGGGCTTCACCTGCCCAAGCATCCCAAGCCCCTCTTAAATGTAACTAATCCTTTGGTTGGCCCTATTTCCATCTTCCTCCAGCTCAGCTCTCCACTGTCACTCCTGCTGCAACACAGACATTTGTCTTCACAAATGTCCCCCATACCTGCAGTCTATTCTACATAGCTGTAGAAATAATAAGTTTATAAGCGCCAAAGGTATTGGGATTAGCCATATTACTTTCTATTTAACTCCTGATATTTTCTGAAGACATTTGCCTGTTGAACTGTTCAGTCATCTGTTGTCACAGTTTGTAGGTTTGTGGTTTGTACAGTTATATAATGGAAATATGGAACTGATGAGCAGTAGTGGCTTCTTTAAAGTCAGAGGTTGTAATGATGATACTCTCTTTCAGAAACAAAACAAAATGTTAATCATTTCCAACAATTCAAGAGCAAACCCAAAAAGTTTGATATTAGGCATTAGTTCAGTGCTAACTAGGAAATGGTCATGTGCTAACTAGGAAAAGGCTGTTAGATGTCAGGTATACCTATTGTGATTATGGATTTTGCTAGTGCTTAAATTGCTGGTATATTTTTTTACCACAGTGTATCAGGATACTGGGATTTTAGTATAATATCTTGTAATTCATCTACCTCTCACTCTGAGATGAACATACTGTGATGATGGGGTTTTTTTTTGTTTTGGTTTGTTTGTGCTTTGTGGTTTTTTTTTTGTTTGTTTGTTTTGTTTGTTTGGTTTTTTTTTTCTTTTTTTCTGGATAGCTGAATCAGAGGGTTTGGAAAAAATAATACTGGAAATGAATATACATAACTTCTGTCTGATTCCAAACAAAATTTTTTATTTTTCTTTAGGATTATTATTTTTCTTTGGGATTATTATTTTTCTTTAATAATTCTCATTTAGGTTAAATTTTGCAGACTTATATCCACAATTCAAAGCCTTTGTCATGTACTAAGAAAATCCCTTGATAGTCGTGTCCAACAGAAATAGCATGGTATTATTCAGCAGTTACTAGGCAAAGATGACAGGAGCATTCAGGATGCTTTGTGGGGAAAAATGAGTTGTAATTTGTCGAAACTTTTATACTTTGGTAATAGAGAATCTTAAAAAACAATGTTTACAAAGAGAAAGCTTGATACCTGAAAGAAGTCAAAGCTCACATGCCATTACTTGTGTCTCCCAACCAGAAATGCAGTCTTAGCATGGCAGCTTGACTGAATCCTCAGTGATTGAGACTGACTTGAATCCTCAGTGTCTTTTACCAATGATCACGTATTTTATGTTTCTGTCTTTTACCAGATAATTGTATAAGAAATCTCTTTCAGCATTCTGAAAGCATCACAGGTTAGATTATATGCAAGTAAAATGGCTGCCAAGCATTTGTTATACAAACACAGTTGTATAACAGGTTCTTCGTAATGTTATCTTTTAATCATGTGTTTTAAGCATTTCTCTCACTGAGAATCTAACACAGTGGATTTTATGCATTCCTAGTGACAATTATCTCTTTAGTATAAACAGCACTGGACTGCAGGGGAAATGCAACAATAGCTTTAAGTATTCTCTTCCATCATTTATCAAAAAACCCTTTAACTTCAGGATACTTTCCTCTGTGTTGGCACTTAAATGCTTCATTGTCCTGGCTAGAAAAAAAAAAAAAATTGAAAAACTAAAACAAATCTGTAAAGTACAGCAAATAGATTTCAGTGTCAACTTTCTGCTTTCAAATTCATAATTTGAACTGTGTGATCTGTTTGACGAGCTCTGCAATATGAAATTAATACCATGTGATGCAATGAAAATGAACCAAAGGGGAACGCTGAGAATAAACAGCACACTTAAATTTTTCAAAATGACACATGTTTGGAGAAAGCAAATGCAAATATTGTTCAAAATCAGCACCAGCTTTAAGCTCCCCTTTTCAGCCACGTTGCTGGCCTTGTTCTCAGCAGGAGTGGCTTCCTTCTTCCAACACATCATTTATCAGTTGCCTTTGTTTGCTCTTCTTGACACTTCACTTTGCACATGCTGAGTGATTGGTTTATTCCACTGGATTAAATCAAGGACAAGCCTGGTTAGCAAATACCTAAACATGCCCATGCTTCACTTAGAGATTTTTTTTTTCTCTGCATTTGTGATCAGTCTTCACACTCTCTTGGAAGACCCAGCCCAAAGGCTTCCAAGGGATCAGCCTGTGTCCCTAGTAGGAGATGCAGGATCTGAAGCAGGGCCCTCCTGTTTTCCTTCTACAGGCTCACTGGTCTGTCTCAGACTCTTGCAGCCTTGTCTGGGAAATCTACATCTCTTATCAGCACTCAAGAAGCACAAAATATTTCTAGCAAGCTGAACTACTGTGTCTGGAGGGCAGGGGAGAGCTTGCTGCATAACAAAATGCTTAACGTCGTAGTCCAGGGACTTTCTGACAGTTGTGCCTCTGTGCTTCTTTGTGGGCTTGCAGGTAACAAGCATAACTTAGCATGAATGACTCCAACCACGAATTTCATTCCATGAAATGATGAATTCCTGTTAGCCAAAAGAATAGAGGTCATTACTATGCAGGTGAATTTCCTATTGTTTTGCTGCCTCACTGAAATTAATTTCCATGCTTACATTATCCTCACCGAACTATAAATGTGAAAAAATTAACCTTTCATCTGGTGCTACTCTGTGCCAAGAACAGGAGAACTGTTTTAATACATAAATAATGGATTCCTCAGCAATGAGCACTAATGACTGCAAACACATGAAGAAATTAGGTTTAATTAGCACTGTGTAGAAGTCATTGCCCTTTTAAAGCTGTGGGAAATATACATCTTTAATAATTAATTTATGTACTAATAGCTGAGTGGTGTCTCTGTGGGCATTGGGAGGGCTGGCAGCAGAGCATCCTGCTCCTGGTACATTGGCCAGGGTGCAGATTTGCCTGGGTTGTCTCAGGTCAGAGAATACAGAATAGACTCAAAGTGCTGTGTATCACTAAGTGAGGTATTTGAGTACAGATTCTTTCCTCGCCTTGCTGGACACCAGGCAGTGAAAAATTCTGTAAAACTGTACATGTGGGCTCCCCTTTTGATATACTTGTGCTGGTACAGTGCCAAGCAGCCACACCGATGCCTTGATTGTAGCAGAGAAGCATGTGAAAGGAAGAAATGGTAATATCATGACTAAAGCTCAGGAAGGCAAAAAAGCTATTGTGACTTATAACAGTCCTCTCCCCTGGTAGCTCACTTTCCTCCTCACCACCAGTTAGGAATGTTTTGGACAGTAAGGCAGAAGCAGATGTGTTTGTGTGCCTTGCTCACTGCAGTTCAACCTGTTGTACTGTTGTGATTCCAGCCTTGCTTGTGGTTAAAAATCACATTTCAACTGCTTACATATTTTCATTTTTTCTGCCACTGTTATGGCAGGGGTGCTTGGCAGGAAGGTGGGGTAGACAGATGGGACAGCAACCTCCTGAATTGCCCTGTCTAAATTCACAGCACTCCATGGCTCTGACTACTAATGGATTACATGGCTTGAGATCACTCAGAAGTTCAAAATACACTGCACAGGATGTTCAGCTGATTATTTTTCCATCTCTTCCTTCTACTGGCAGTCATCAGTATGTGTTACAACAAGAAATAAATTACTTGCTTTTCTAAACTGTCAGATTTAAACTAAGATTTAAACTGCTCTGCCAAAAGGAAGCCTAGCTGGCCTATTTCTCATAGACACATGTCCTAATTTTTCTGTGGTTTTATTTTGGTGATTGTCAAATTCAAGAACTTCCTTCAGTACACAATTTGATGGGGCCAACACAGACATCTGCTTTTACAATTATGAGCTTAAGGTAAGAGATAAAAATCCAAGATCATATGTCAGAGATAGCATTATGGTGGAATTCTGGGGTCCTTTTTTTGTTTGTGATTTGGTATTTGGTCTTGGTTTTTCTTTTATTTTTGTAGTTGGACATTACCAAACTAAATTATAGAAGAGATGAAAAAAAAAGAAACTGTAAATGAAAATGATGGGAAGACAGAGGAGGATTTCTAAAGGCTGTGCCAAAGAAACAGTTGGAGAGAAAAGAAGGGAATAAAAATCAGAAGATGGTGTCATGGGCACCAACAGCAAATATTATTTTAAGAAAGAGTGTTTCTGGTATTAGTAAGACAGCTGACAGGTCCAGATGGATAAAGCTGAACAGGTTCTGTGGTTTGGTGAAGAGGAATCCATGCTGATTGGGAAAAAAAAAAAAAATAGGCTTTTTATGATTATGAACTGTGTTGGAAAGGGTCTAAAATGAAACTGGAAAATTAAGTCTCCAGGGGAAGCAACTAGAGCAAATTTACCAGTATGAGAAAGAAGGTGGAATGAAAGCTATAGATAAACTGGAGCTGTGCTAATATGGGATATTAAAAAAGGTGACAAGTAGCCTGTGGTGAGGTAAAGGCCAGAAGGTGTTCAGGGAAGAGATGCAGCAATGGGTTAACCTGTGATAAGGCAAGCTGTTCTCATAAAATCTATGACCACAGTCCTTGGAGTAAGACTTCCAGAGTGAAAAACTGGCCTATCAAGGAATGAGGGAAATATGTATCAGATTTCTAAATATGTGTCAGTTAGCTTCCTTTTTTCTCATATCTAGCCTGTTTGTGAGAGATTATCACAGTGTAGTGATCTCCTGTTTTACATTTGGAGCCTGGTATGTCTCTCAATGCATCCATACATGGAAAAGTTAGTGAGAAGAGAAAGAGAAAAGAGGGTTCAAGGGAGATGAGGAGAGCAGCCGGGTCTCTGAGGCAAACAGGAAGATGAGAAAAGAACAGTTAGGGCTTTTCTATGTCTGTAAAAAAAAAAAAAAAAAAAGAAAAAAAAAAAAGAAATGTGGAATAAAGTAAAGGAAGCCAAGCTGAGAGACATAAAAATCCCCAGATAATGCTGGGGATGTGCTTTACAAAAGCAGCAGTAAAGTCAGGGAAGGCAGGTCAGTCCAAGGCAGCAGAGGTACAGGAAATGCTGCACAACCCGGGGATCAGCAGGACTGTGAGTGATGGAATCTGTGCTCGAGGCAGACTAGTGCAGGATTTCAAACTCTGATACTTTAAAGTGTTAAGATTTTATGTAGGTATTTATATACATACATTATTGTGATTATGATTATTGTTATTATTGTGAAATATTAGACACTGCATTGAGACATTATAAATTTCAGTGAATCTCAGTTCCAACTTTAGAAAATTAAAGTTTAAACAGTCATGTTGAAAATGTAGTAAAAAATTGCAATAACCCTTCCTTGACCTTAAGCCCACATGTCACAGAAGGTGTTTTAAATACAAAACCATGTGCAGAGGATGGACTCAGACCACTTCTTCTGTGTCTGCAGGGTCAAGACAGAACCAGCAAAGGGATGTATTTAGGGGGAAATACTTTTCACTGTATTTAATTAGAATATTTGATGAGACTACGTCTCAAATCCTGTGTCCAGTTTTGGGACCCTCACTGCAAGGAGGACATTGAAGTGCTGGAGGGAGTCCAGAGAAGGGCAGCAGAGCTGGGGAAGGGTCTGGAGCATAAGTCTGATGAGGAGTGACTGAGGAATCTGGGGTTGCTTAGCCTGGAGAAAAGAAGCTCATGGGTGACCTTACGGCTCCCTTCAACTCCCTGAAAGGGGACTGTAGCTAGGTGGGTGTCAGTCTCTTTTCCCAGGTAACAAATGACAGACAAGAGAAAATGGCCTCAAGTTGCACCAGGAGAGGTTTAGATTGGATATTAGGATATTTCTTTTTCACAGAAGTGGTTGTAAAGCCTTGGAACAGAGTGCCCAGGGAAGTGATGGAGTCACCATCCCTGGAAGTGTTCAAAACACATGTGGCTATGGCACTTGAGGACATGGTTTGATGATGAACATGGTAGTTACATTGTTGGTAGACTTGATGGTCTTAAAAGCCCTTTCAAACCTTAAAGATTGTATGATTTCAGAGTTCAGTTCATAGTTCACAAACATCAGCTGATACTCACGATAACCTGGAATCATAGAATAATAGAGTCAAAATATTTAGTGTTGAAAGGGACCTTAAAGATCATCCAGTTCCAAGCTCTCTGCCAAGGAAAGGGGTGCTATTCAATTGATCAGGTTGCTCAGGGCCCCATCCAGGTCTTGAACACTTGTGGAGGGTCTACAGCTTGTCTGGGCAAACTGTTCCAGTCTCACCACCCTCTGAGTAAAGAATTTCTTCCTGACATGTAATTTAAACCTGTCCTCTTTCAATTTAAAACCATTGCCCCTTTTGTTGTCACTATCTGTCTGAATTAAAGTCCCTTTCCCTTCTTTTTGTAAGCCCCCTTAAGGTACTGGAAGGCCACAGTGAGGTCTCCCCAAAGCCTTCTCTTTCCCCATGCTGAACAGTAGTTGACAAGCAGTACCATCTGAATATATATGTAATCAATCAAGTCCAGGAAAATCAGGACACACTGGTTTAGACAGTTTTAAGCACTAGATAATACAAGCATGGTTACTGTGATGTAATTAATGAATCTTTTGCAGGGGCATCCTTCATGTGGTCCTGGATGTTTCCAAATGCATGGGTAATGTGATGTTTGTTTGCTTAATACATTACATCAAAAAGAGAGCAGCTTCTGAAGCAAAGCATTTTCCATTCAGTGTTTTCCTACCATTCCGTTACTTTCAGTAAGTTCTCTCATTTTTTCTTTTATTTGTTGTCATCTCTAAAATTAATTCTGTCCACATTCTGGAATTATTCCAGAGTGCTCAATCATTTGGTTATGCAACTAGCTATATGGCTCAGAAAACATGAATGTGTGAGGAAAGAAGGTTTTTCAGAGATCTTCAATTTGTCTAAAATATTTGCTTGAGATTTACCACAAATTAAAAAAATCTGTGTCTGGAACCTTTTGCATTTAGAAGTCTTCTGTAAAATCTGTCAAAAATTTTGACTTGGTGAAAGTGATAGCAGTTCAATAAAGCCAGACCAACAAACATACAAACAAGCAAAACCAGGCCTAATAACTTCAAATTGCCTTTTTGCATGTGCTTATTTTTGTGTGCCAAACCTTCTTCATAGAACAAGCCCAATGTCAATGCAAAAAAAGACATAGCATTGATTTTCATTCAAGGAACAGCTAATGCATCCCATGCCTAACAGGTATCAGAGAGAGTCCAGGATTTTGGACTCTCCATATTACTGTGCTTGATTCCATTTAGGTAACATTTTGGTTTAAATTAATTACCTGATTTATACCTTGCCAAATACTTGTTTTACAGACCCGGCATGTCAGGACCTCAACACAGCAGAAATGTCCTTTAATAATGTTTTTGTATCTATAAATAACAAACACAAACCCAGCCTTCAGCATTCTTCTTCAATTCTGACAACAGGTGAGAAAACTGTGAATTTGTATTTTGTGATTTTTGGGCTCACATCTTATACCATCTTGACTGATTCACATTTCAGAAAAGCATAAGGGCTGGACCTATTTATTGTAGCCTTCACTGCATGTCCAGATGGTAAATCTTGCATTTATGGAGATCAGGGCATGACAGGCTGCTTTGATAGCTAATACCAAAGAAATAAAAAAGTATCCAGCTTGCCCTCCCTTCTCCCTTTGGTCTTCTAATTCCACCTCCTACATGTATGGAAAACTGATGCAGTAGCTGGTGGTTTCCAGACCAAATGCTCTGTTTGACTGTCTTTGTGTCTGTGCTTTCACTGACTTGATAAGCTTGACAAATGCTAAATTTTGGGAGTAAAATTCATATTTTGTCATGATTTACAAATAGTAAATGTGCTTTTTATATTAAAATTAGAATATTTCAATGAGGATTTGGATTGCTAAGTTTAATTTCTGGTTAAATTAACTCACAAGTTTATCCTGAACTTTCATTAACTCTATAAATAAATGATTTTGCACTTGTCCTCTTATAAATAGTAGTGCAAAGCAAGACTTGGACATTGCGTGAAACTGTAATTAAACATTGTAATTAACCTTTACTTCAAGAAAAAAACCCCTCATTTAAAAAGAGCTGTGTATTAAATATGCATTCTTAATTCTTATTTTTCTCAAATTTTGACTGCTTATTTTTTGCATTTTAGTAATATTCCTCTGTTAGATAATGCAATGCTTATGCATAGAAGAAATATTTGTATTCCACTGGTTTCCTTGCAGAATATAATCTTTTCATGCAGTCTATAGGAGGAAACACTGGAGGCACAATCACTAGACAGTAGAACAAGAAAGCAGTTTTGTTATTTTGAATGATATCTACAATGAGCTTTTTGTTGAAAACACAGTGAATAGTCCCATACTTTTGACATAGAAACATTCAGCAAGAAGCATTATAAAAATTATTTTTCCAGAATTTACATATGAGAATTATTATATCCAGCCTAAGTTCCTGCCAGTGAATCAAGAGAATGAAAAATACATTAAAGAAATTCCATATGTAAATAAAGCAGACCATCAGTGCTTCTTAACAATATGTTGAGAATGACAGGAGCATTTGTTCCTGTATTGCTCACTGTATCCAATGTCATTTAAATGTGACTGAAATTTCTTTCTAGGTGATATACATCTTTTCATGTTGCATACTTTGAAGTGAGCATTGGACCACACATTTTGCAAAAATTAGGGCAGATTTTCCTTAGTAAAAATCTGTAAATTCTGAAAAAGCTGATAACCAGTTAAACTGAGAAACCTTATAGTTGCAGATGTTGTTATTAAGAATAGGCTCAAGCTATTATTATTTAAAAAAAAAAAAAAAAAAAAAAAAAAAAAAAAAAAAAAGTGGTTGATTGGATAGTCAAGGTCAGGGGCCATTTAGTTTTCCAAAATTCTAGCTGTAGTTAGTGTGCCCCTCACACTGGGCTACTGTCTCTGTTAGAGATACTTATCATCTCTAGCAGCTGCACAGTAGATTAGTTTGAGCAGTTTAAAATCTACCCTTATGTGTACTGGATTTTCATTAAAATGTTGATATGATGAAAATCCCTTTTTGAACCCAATCTTATACCAAGGCAAGAGCTGTAGCTTCAAGTGAATCATACACATATATATGTATTGAATATTAGAGTCAGTTTTAAGGCTTATGATACTGTATGAAATATAAATCCGTCAATAAAACAGGATCTTTGAACCTAGGTGGTTATAGATGGTATATAGGTTATAGCTGTATATAACTTAAAGAATTTGAATATTACTTCATATTACGAACTTTACTAATTGTGGTCAGCCCAGTATACGTTTGGCATCAGAGACTTTAGGGAACTGGTTGCACCATCTATGTCAATTCCGAACTAATGACTGATTCTACCTATTTATTCATACTTCTAATAGGCAAATAGGCTCAATTCCTTTGTGTCCTCTATCCTGGAAGGAAAGAAAATATTTTACTTTTTTTTTTGAATAATATCAGTCATAGCAGAAGCTGAGTAGAAAGACAGAATGTCTAGATCATTTTGATTTTACTTTTTTATCCTTTTCTGTTTTTTGTAGCCTGATTATATAGCCTTTAATCACATGAGAATACTGATTGCAAGATATTAATACTAAGACAACTTCAGATGATATCCATTGAGTACATTATGCTGCATTCTTCCTTTAATGTTTAAAATAAAATTAAATTTAGAAATGTCACTCATTTGACAACAATTCTTTGCTGAAGTTTTCTTTTCTTTTTCCTCCATCAAGATGTGTTTTGCAAAGGCTGCTACCTTGTTAATTATCTCATATTCAGTAATATTGCTAATAGCTATTGCATATCTTGTGCCAACAACCAGTTTGGAAAATGAAATATTAATTTGAAATGCACATAACTTAGCAGTGGTAGCTTAAAAGCAGCAGCAGCAAGCACAGACAGAGTAATTGAATTAATTTTAATTATAGCTTTTGGGTTTTGTATGTGCTGTTGGAATTATAGGGATGTTTTTACAGTTTCATCCTAAATATCAAAGCTAAATGTGAAATCTTACTGACTTTTCTATTAAAAGAGGTGCATTTTTATGGCCTTTGTTACATGTTTTGCTGTTCTTTTTCAAGTATTCCAGTTTACCAGGGACTGATGTCAGGGAAACAGTCAGCTCATAACCCACACACTCCTTTTACTTGTATGGCAAGCTTAGGTCAAAATTCGTTATTTCCCTTTTATCACAGATGGCACTAGTCAGTACATTGAACATTGATCTTTAAGAAAGGAATCCTTAAATTTTAGATAACACCAGTGTAACCACCTTTCTTTCTGATTTTAAAAGTTACCATGCTAAGCAATAACCATTGTTCTTCCCAGGTCCACAAATGTCTCCAAGAACCTACACTGGCCCCTTCTCTCAATGGTTTGTCCAGCCTGGATTTCTATTCACATATGTTGACAGTAACAGTATGAAGAAGGGAATTCTTTGAGACAGAAAGAGCCCACTGGTGTCATGGGAACAATTAAACACCAACTGTGAGCATCTGTTTTCTTCAGTGTGATGCTTTGGACCTCTCTGTTGAGAAATGGAAGGACTGTTTCACAGAAAGGTAACACTAGCAACTTTTGAAGAGTCTGGTTCCTCTCCCTGATAAGGAACCCTTTAAATGTCTGGTGAGCACGACCCTAAAATATAGCAGTGTTATTTGTACTTGCTATTTGGTTGAGTATCTAGGTCAAACTGTATGTTTTTTATGGGGAAAAAGAAATTATTATTTGGCACGCAAAACTGAAATTAGGTTTGAAGTTATTTCAGCTGCATCTCTAAAGCTTATAAAGCAAAGTTGTCTTCAATTGGCACAGTTTTCTGAGCTCAACATGTCGTATGATCTCAGCACTAGAACCATTTTTACCTTCAAGAATCATAAAAAGAGATGCAGAGATTTTATCAGAATTGAATTTACTTCACATTTAGGTATTGTGTTATAAATAATGACAAAGATAACGAATGACAACTAGCTCCAAACTAGATGTACAATGATGACAGGATTCAAAAGTTGTAGGCAAGAATGAAATTCCAAATGTTTTTCTCTGCTATACCCTTTTCATTCACATAGACACCAAGAAGCATTATGGATGTAGGGAAAGACTGTTCTAATGCAGGCAGGCTCCAGTCAAAAAAGGAAAAATATAGTTCTACAGAAATCTTCTGTGGTAAATCCAAAAACTGATGGAAGGATTTTAAGCAGCCAATAGCTTAGAGAACATTTTGAGCAAGATGATGTGTTGACATGTCAAAATGTTGCTAGGAGTCTGTGGGGCGAAGAAAACTGGTTTTTTATACTTGTTGGCCTCTCTTCATTTTAACAAGTGAACAAAACCTAAAGTATTAATTATATGGTCATTGAAATAAATCTAATAACAAAAATATATGAAATAAGCTTTGCACTTCTGGGAATATTTTTGTTTATTCAAGCATTTAGTGTTCCACTGATTTATTGAAAGCATGACACTTTGCATACTTCTATACTCGCAAGGTGGAAAAGAACTACAAAGGGACAAGAAAGCTTTGTCCTACTTTTGAGTTCTCTTGGGCTAAATTTTGAGTCATTCACTCTCAGTTCTATGAGACTGCTTTGAAATTATATAAAGGTTTTATTAAAAATGTAAATGGTGTAAAACCTGTTCCTGAAATTATGTTAAGCTCTTTGTTCAAATGTACTTTTCTTTCTAATAAGTGTTTAAGCAATGATATAGGGCTACATATATGGACAACCCCAGGCTCATCAACATTGCTTAGGACATTGGTGCCTTCAGTTCCAGCACAGGGTCATCACCATCAGCCCTGGGCTCTCAGATTATTTTGTTTTACATGGTAAGAGAAAGCAGGAATGTAGCAGCTGATCCCTGAGGCCAGGTGGCAGATTAGCCATTGCACTGAGGGGGACATTAGGAGTTAGAGGACCTTTTTCTGTTGGGGATGTGGTGTCTAATGTTCACAGGGGTGTCTGCTGTGCCCATATTACTACTTCTTTCCTTTAGTCTATGTGCTGAGTCTTGATGCTTTCTTGGTGAATCTCCTTACAGTCTTTCTACTCAAATGAAAATGAGGTTAGAAAACTTTATGGACAATTTCAGGACATCATCTTGTGGTAGCTCTGCCATAGCTGGAGCTCTTTCCATGAGTAACAAATGCTCTCTGGATTTCTTATTTAGAAGAAGGAAAATATGCCTCTACATTTGCTGTTTTTTGGTTTAAATATCATGTTTAGCATCACAGATTTTTGGTCAGAAATTGTAGACATTTTTATGGGGAGATTTTCCACAATATGCAGCCAGATGATCATTATGAAAATCAAGAAACACTCAAGAAAACTCAGGGAAAAGACCCAGATTCATCTATAGTAGTTTTATCCCTTATCACAGAGTTGACTTCTTACAGCCCTGGACACCAGAGGTTTTCTTTTCCCAAATGAATTTCAGTTTATTTTACTCCTGTGAGCTATGCCCCATCTGCAGTCCTGCTGCAGTTGGAATCATTGTCTCCTGCATTCTGTTACTTTAGACAATCCTTTCACTCACCTCCCAGATAAATGTCAGGCAGTGTTTTTTTCTACTTGTACTGTATTGATTGCTCTCTCTCTTTTACTTAAGGAGTCTTCCTTGTTCAAATTAATAGATTATATCCTTTCTGATGAGTTTTTCTCTTTTTCTTAGTGAGTGGAGTGGCCTTAGCTTGTCATTACTGGCACTGGCACATTTTTTTGTAATTACCAGTAGGCCTGCGAAAATATGGATTTTACATTTTTGCTTTAATATCAAAAAAGCTGTTAAAAAACAAACAAAAAAAATCAGAAAAACAATTTAGTTGAAAGATATTTTGCTATTATTTTTGAAGGAAGACCATGAAATATGGTGCTTCATTCAATGTGAAGTGCTCTATTTAACTTGAAAAGGAATCTTTTCTTAGAAGTGCCAGAAATTAAAGCCGAGAAAATGGGTTTTGATTTTCCAGCCTTATAGAGAAAGTGACAGTCATGATTCTCCTTGATCTAACCATTTAAACATTCACATTATTTCTAGGAAACTCAGGTAGCAAAATGTTGCATCATGACATAAATACCGCAGCTATCCTCCTTGTGGTCCTTTCTGTTGGAACTGCTCCACTTTGAATGGAACACGGAGTGTGTGATATAAAAAGGGAAATATCAGTTTAATGAGTAGGAGCATAGTGAATACAATTTTTGTCTGGGTTTCAGCAAATATTTTCAGATGTTTAAGTGTATGTATGTATATACCTACTTTATTCATGTACATAAATATGCAGACTATACTCATATATGCATATTGGAATATGTAAAAAAAAACCCCCAACTTACATGTATAAGCACATAAAAATACACCTCTGCAAACACATATACTCACAGTTTTTATATATTGCATGATAAATAATGTTTCATGGTTGCTTATGTGAAGGCAGATCAGGACAGTTGATAGATTTGCTCTTCCAGGGGCAGCATTGCTGCAGTCTCAGGGATGCCAGTCAAAACTGCCTCCCAAGGTGGGAAAGGCAGGAGCTGACTTCCATATTCATGCTTGGTGCTCTGATAAAGTATAATTTCTAAAAGTGCAAAGAGAGGCTCTTCAGTTTTGTGAAGTCAGTAAAAATATCTTCAATAAAGCCGTGGAGTAATTTAACCTGAATTTGCCAACATGCAGCCCAGTGGTGCCGGACCAGAGCACCCTCATTAATTTAAGGAAGGACCAAGAAGGGTTGTTATGTTATTTGTATTCTTTTAAATTTCTTGTTATTCATATTGTTTTTCAGCCCACTGTCACTCCACGTATGCCTGACTACTAAAATTGAGCCCTGACTCTTTCACCCAATTGCAATTACTGTTCAAACATATTTTATAATGGATAAACCTTAGGACAAATATTTTCTCTTTTGCACTGTTAAGCATTGCCCCAGTGGATCTTCCTGAGTTCTTTTCAGAGATTTCATCCTCTATTCTGTATTTAAAACATTAAGATTTCCTCGGTAACTTCTCATTTTATCCTCTTCTAGGAATAAAATTATTTACTGAAACATAGGGGAAAATTATTGCTTTTATTTGCCTGAATCAGAAAGATTTCTTTAAACACAAGCTATTAAAAAAACAGTGAAACTAAAAAATGAATCATTAGCTGAGTCATCCTCTTACTATTCTTTCAAATATTTTTTTTTTCTCTGTTGGTAGACAATCTCTAGGTTAAAGTCTATAAATATGATTGATATTTTTCATGCCATGAGAATTAATGGAATAGGATTAGTCATTTTTATTACCGAAACAATGCAGTTCACTGTGGGTTACCAGTGTAGTTACATGGAATATTGAATTCATTAAGCAGACTGAGAAATCTAAGAGACAGCATTTGTAGTAACATCAGAAATGTCACCCAGCTTATGATACACATGTAGCTGTGCCTTCATATGGTCTCAGTGACAAACAGCTCTGAAAATGAGCCGTACCAACACTGCTGTACCACAGTACCAAGTGATGGTTTGTTGACTAACAACAAACCAGTGCAAAGAGAAGTCTGACTGCAATGTTACCTTTTTAGGAAAGGAATTGCAATTCATTACATTAGTAACACAAACATCATGAAAACAGAATTTGCTCTGAATTAAATGACTACCTCGCTGGGGAATTCAGCCATGGCTTTGAGGTGCTGAGCTACAGCAGGTGTGCTGGGAGCTTAGCAGAGGTGCAATGCCTGATAAATTTCCCAGCATATCAGACTGGAACGGTATGCTCTGAGAATGGTGCTGTGAAATTTGAAAGGTTTGGGTTCAGTTTCTGGCTTGGCTACAGATTTCCTCTGGGCAAATCATTCACATCTTACTGTGGCTCGGTTCTCCATCTGTAAAAGGGAGATAATGATTCCCTGCCCTACAAAGGGTTTCTGAAGATCAGTTCATTAATGTTTGATAGATGCAGTGCTGGAGACTGCATCACTGTCAAGCCAGTTTGGAATACACAGCCTCAGCAGTGCCTCCTGAAGCTTGTGAAGTGCACTCTTTTGGGAAAATACACTTTGTTTTCCCCAGGCTGGTGAGTGGCTGCAGCTTTCCCACTTCATACACTGAAGCACAGGCTGGGGAGAACTGAAGTGAGCTGCCTGAACATCCATTTGAAGACTCAAGATGTACAAGAAGTCATCTTTCTGGTTTTCTTAGTCTTTATCTAGGTTATGCTCTGATTTTGCTATTGAGACTATTTGAGATACACAATTGTCTGACATGGTGAGAGGCTTGTCTGCTTTTTAGTGGCTTCTCTCTGTCCATTGTAGAATGCAGCAACTGTTGCTTGCTCAATAAACAAATAATAGATGGAATTTATTCTCTTCCCCCTTGTATTGTTGCTATTCAAACAACGTTTGAATTACACCATTTTTAAAATCTGTAAAACTAGAGAACTACAAGATTTAACATAATTGCTGCATTATCTAGGTCTGACTGCTCTCTCACTATATATTCTAAAAGAGATGGCTCAGGACAATGTTACATGTGTTTTCTGTCAGAGCTGAATTTTCAAACCCTCTCTCTGTAAGTTTTAGTCTTCTGACCTCAAAAGCAGCTAAGAGGAGTTGGTGGACTCTTTCAAGAAAATCCATCCATAGGCAGGGGGAGGGCATTAAGCCTTGGACACTTGCAATGCTATACCCCAGAGGTATTATACTAAGTAGTAGTCATAAATCCTTTATGAATAATATTTGTCAGAAAAGAACCAACAGTAGAATGAACAGCCTGCAGTAACTATGCTAATTTAGACAAAAATAAAATTCAGCTTCACAGTCTCTCTGATGAAACAATAGTAGCTGCAACATCTTAGGGGTGAGCAGTTTCATCTGAAAACATTGTGGGAAGGCAAGACTGAAGAAGAGAAACTAAAAAAATTCAAATTCATGTGGCTGTCATTGTTTCCTCAGTAAATTCAACTGTGAGAAAAAGTCATGCCTTTCTTGAAGAGAATGGTACTGTTCCACATGGTGATCATCCTGCACATATAGTTTTTAAATGCAGAGTTTCTTCAAACTTCCGACTTTAATCATATTTTAAAAAGTCAGGTAAGCCAAGAGACAAAAGCGAACACATCTTGACTAAGGTGTTAATTAGTTAGAAGAAAAAATTGCAAGCAGCATGTTGACAGCATGTGGGTGGCTTCAATGAAAGCTGGCATGTTCTCTGGGAGTAATACCCTGTTTCCCCTCTAAAAGATGCCCCCAAATATCCAAATTTGGAAGGGTGTGTGTTTGCGAATATTGCATCTGTGGTTCATAGAAAAAATCATTTAAGGAAGTATAAGAAGAAAATTCATTGTTTTTGTACCAAAATTCCTTGCTTTCTGTAAAAAAACCTTCATAATTGGTACTATTACATAATCAGGCCTGTAAGATCATTTGAGGACATCTTCTGTTTATTTCTTTAATCACCTACCAGAGGAATAAATTCTTGCAAATCATCATTATCCTGATCTTGAAAAACTATTCTCTTGCACATGCTTCTTGCACCTCACTGATTATTAATAAAATATCAGAATGCCTTCTATGCAAATAACAAGATTAACATCTACCAGCTGTAGCTATTTTTCTGTTTCCTCCCCTTAAGTGTAAAGTTTCTCTGGAATGGTTTAATTGAGATTAATGGGAATAGTTGCAGAATGAATCATGGTGTATCACAGAACAGGTCATGCTGGAAGCGACCACAGGGTCATCCCAGAGCACATGGCCCAGGATTTCATCCAGAGGGTTCTTGAGCACCTGCAGGAGGGAGACTCTACAACCTCCCTTCAAAGATTGTTCAGTGTGCAGTTACTCAAACAGTAAGGTTCTTCCTCATATTCAGATAGAACTTCCTGAGCAGCAGTTTCTGCCCATTGCCTTGTGTCCAATTGCTCGGCCCCACCAAGAAGAGCCTGGCTCCATCCTCTTGGCACCCTCCCTTTAGATACTGATAGGCATTGATGAGGTCCCCTCTCAGTCATCTCTTCTGCAGACTGATCAGGCTCAGCTCCCTCAGCCTTTCCTCATAAAAGAGAAGATCCAGTGCCTTGATGAACTCTGCAACCCTCTGCTGGATCTGCTCCAGGAGCTCCATGTCTCTTCTGTACTGAGGAATCCAAAACTGGACACAACACCCCAAATATGGCCTCACCAGGGCTGAGGAGAAGGGCAGGATCACCCTGACATGCTGGCAATGCTTTTCCTAATGTACCCCAGGATACTGTTGACCTTCTTTGTCACAAGGGCACACTCCTGGCTCATGGGTGAGGTGCAATTCACTGTGATGTGAGAATTGGGGATGGTATAATAAGGAATGAGAGACATAAAATTAGAAGACAAAGTGACTTTGCCCACCTCTGCACTAGAGGGCAAAAAGAGTTGTATTTCTCTGTCTTTTCTCTCTTCTGCAGCCACTGATCAAACAATATGAAATCAAACACAATGAAAGCAATTTGGATCTGATGGCAATAATGCAGTCTTACTTACCCTGAAGCCTGGCTTCTGTTCAGCACATGATTTGGCCATAGCCTCTGGACTGGGAGACAGGCAAGACCTCTGTGCTTTTCATGTACTTAATAAAAAAAGAGCAAAGACCCTGGTGTTATACTGTTCAGGCTTTCTAGAATCCCTGGAATGGTGGTCTGTGCTCCATAAAAGCACTGGCTGGGACAGTATTCAACCACATGCTTAGTCTTTTTGCTATGGATATACTTTTCTGTGTTTGGAATTGTTGCTGGTTAATCTTTTTTTAAGGAAAGAAAAATGGATCAGCTGTTACTGAGGTTTTACACAAAATGTGTTAGAGAACATGATGAAAAGCTGGTTTTAGATATATAAAAAAAGAATGTATTTGGCACATATATATATATGTATATTTGCCAAGTGTATGACTCCTAGAAAATATCAGTTACTTATTCACAGATGGAAATAGTGGATCAAAACAGGCACAGAATGTCCTGCAGCAGTGCAAGGAGTCTGAAGTGAGGCATTACCAGAGGCAAGCAGGGTGGAATTTCATCCTTGGTGCTTGCCCATCAAATTATATCTTTAAAACTGCTCCTGTCAGGGTGTTTAATGTTAGATTGTCAAGGCAAAATACTTTTTTTTCCTCCCAGTAGTCCTTGCAGTTCACTATGAACTATCCTGCAGTAAGAAAAGTAAGTGAAAGCTGCCTGCATTTAGGCCTCAGGCGGAGGCATCAGTGGCAGGAGATGCAGCTGAAGTTTTCTAAAAGATGATACAAAAGAAACTGTCATTACTTTTCACTGGACTACTCCTCAGAGGGTAAAATTCATCTCACTCACCTAAAGAAGGTTAACAGGATTTTTCTGAGTAAATTTTGAGAGTATGGGAATTTATCCACATTACATTATATAAATGTCATTTTGCTTGGTGAGTAATGACCCAGCTCCTTTAGTTCCACCTGTCAGGAAGAAATAGCATAAATCATGGATGAGAGGAACTATCCCAGAAAGGTGATGCTGAGGGCAGGGGAGAGGGATCCTCCTCAGCTCTAGTAACAAACAGAGGGTCCAGAAGGATCCTCTGCTGTTGTGACAGTGAGCCCAATGGACTCCTTTCACAGAAATCCACATTAGCTGATGGGGAGGGGAAACCCATGCTGCAAACAAGTAGGTGGAAACCTGGTTGGTCTGTCAATGATAATCTGCACCCCAGATGGGAGAGAAGTAGTACTATGTGAGCAAAAGGACACCAAGATGTTTGCTCCCAGCTGGGGTGCAGTGTTGCTGTGTATCTGGAGGGCTGGGAGTCCAGTGGCACAGGGGCTCTTGTCCCATGGGATGGGTGCTGCTGGACAGAGAAGCTGTGGGGAGCAGTGTCTTGGGAAAGGGATTGTTCAGGCTGTGTGGGGAAGGGTGGCAGCAAGGTTAAATGCACCCATCTCCTTCTCTGTCACACTTGCTGGTCTCAGGGCTAAGGTTTTCTGCAGCTGTAGAGATCAAACCATTGTTTTTTCTGGTTTCTCCAAGTCCCTGGGAAGAAAGGAACAGGACTTACTGCTGATATTGAGGTTCAGACAACACTGTCATGAAGTGGCATCTGTTAACAGGCATCTCAAATGCATCACTAACCTCACTGAAGAAGAAGAAATAGAAATCACTGTTTGTAAGAGAGAAGCAATACACGTTGACTAAATGGGCCAAAACCAAACAACAGTAATCAGACATAAAGAGACTACTCTGATGAACATTCCTCAGACTAAATGATTCAATTTTGCCACAGAAAATTCGATTTCTTCATGTGTTTCCTTCATGAAGTGGTTTCTTTGCAAAAAATCCTTCTTCATGGTTAAGGCATAAATAATTGCAACTAATGCTCAGTTATTAGATGTGCAGTAGAAGATATTAAATAACAGAAATATAATATTTGTATGATTTAACTACCTAATATTCCAGCAGGGCTGGTATAACTTTAAACTGTGAGATCCCTGTGAATTTTCTTTGGGATTTTTATCAGGTGGATATTATAAAAAAGCTGGTTTTCAGACAATGGGAATTTCTATACATTTAACACTATACTGTACTATTCTAGAAAATAACAGGAGTTGTTTATATCCAAAAATGTGATGTGTTCTTTTGGTATCAATCATCTGTAAAACCTGTCGCTGGACTTAGACTACATATTCCCAAGCCTCATGCAACTTCTCAAATAGGAAGAGTTGTGGAGTTAGACATATTTTGACCCAATGTAAAAAGCAGCACAAATTTAGAGGGAAGTGCAGACAACTGGTGAAAAGTTAGCAGCACAGGGAAGTTGAAATTCCCACCTGTGTGAGGTAGCAGTACAAGAGGTTGTTATTTAACATCATTCAGGGAACAGAAGGTCAGCCCTTGCCCTCACTGAGAGCTGCCATGCAAATAAACAGGCCTCTGCTTCCAGCTGTGGAAACAGGCTTATCTTTTCACAAACTCCATGGATATTCATCTCTCTCTGTCTATGATTCATTCTTTATAGTAGCCTAAAAACCTTCAATTTTCTAGCGAGGAAGACTAGCTAATGCTCCATAATTTAGGTGACCTGTCACGCTGCATGGAAAAAGCCAAAGTAGTTCACTGCAGCTTGTTTTTAAAGGCCATTTATAGACTCTAGGTTTTCAAGCCATGAGCCAAGCACTTCTGGAAAGAAAAAAAGAGTGAAAACAACAATAGCAACAACAACAAAAAGACAGAGACCAGAATTCAGATCAATCTATACATGAGAAATTTAGGAATGCCAAAATATGCTGAAAATTTTGGGGATTTATGTGGAATGGAAAGAGGAGTAATGGTTGCCTGACAAGTTAGGATGAAAATCTGTAAATGTGTGAGGATTTTCCCAGCCCTGTGCTTGGCACCAGCAAAAAAAAGTAGTTTGACTGCAGCAGTCATGGGGGCAATTATCTATGTAGTTATGAATTAATTAAAGCTTTCACTGTTATTTTGTTGACTAAAGGAGCATATTAGAAAACATACTGGTACTTCCCAATGTCCTTGGATTGGAATTTAGGAAATCTGCATCCTTTCATTAGAGCAATTTTGTTTCAAATGTGTTCTTATCCCTACAAAAGCTGAATTACAGGCACTCTGAAGGGACTGAGCTCAGCTCAGGACCAGATATATAATTGGATGCCTTATATTGCAGAGTGATTTGTATTGCTACCTAATGGGCCACTCAGTAGTCTTTTAATCCTTTTGTCCAAAATTGCTGTCACAAGAAATGAGGATTAAGTCAAAATGTTCTATGTCTGTTTTACGCTGTCCACGCTTTCACTTAGTACAAAGTAACACATCAGTGGTGTTATTTTATGCTACTATTCTACTAACTAGTTACTAACCCTAGTACTGATGAGGAGTTTCTGACACCAGCTCAGTTATTGTGTGATGCTCACAACAAATATTTTTTACAGAACTGTAACAGCTGAGCAGATTGCCTAGACCATAGTCAATAAATTATATTGCTGCTACAAACTGAACCTTATTTAACCACCACACAATGGATGTTTAAAAGTGAAGTGCTCCAGCTCCTAATTTTGATTGTGATTGTTCTGACTGAAGACAGACGTTTATACATCAGTCCTTCAGCCTGAACGAAGAGCGTAAGTTTACAAATAAACTGCAAACGAGTAATTAAACTTCTCTGCCTGAAGCCTAAACCAGATAGTTTGTGATTCAGGCACTTGCAGTAAATTCCTTCCTCTTCTCCTGGTGCTCTGTTATACTCTGAGTGGGATTAGATGTCTCATAGTAGAAAGATTCCTGCCAGCTAGTATGAGATACGTTGTGAAGCAGAGCAAGTGTTTGCTGGGGAAAAAAAAGTGCCTATATGTTTTTGATTAGTTTTGCTTTTTTTTTGACAGTTTATTTGCTTTCAAAACTGCAGTTTTTCTCATGGGAGGGTTTCTTAGACATGTACCTTTAAAGTTATGTGGCAAACGAGAACCGTGAAAACTGAGCAGATGACTGCTATCAAGGAAAGGAAATAGGAGCCACTTATTAGCTGCACAGTAATAGTGAATGTTTTTTTACCTATGTACCAAAAAATACATAATTCAGGAAAAGGAGTTTTTCTGTAACTGTTATGAAACAGATTATAAGATATTAACTTGAGTTTTTCAGGAAAATACTGTACCTTTCTTGTAGTAAATGCACCTGAAAAGATGCTTTGTGTTTGAAGCAATGTTCAGATCTTCCCTTGTCAGATGTACTCAACAGAAAATCTACAGAGTTAAAAAGGCAAAGGTTACTAGTCATTCTGAATTTCCTCAGTCTCTGTTTGATTGGTAAGAATATTAAAACCATGTGTCTTCAACTCTGTAGCAAAGTGAGCCAGAGTTATCAGGGATAAAGGGCCGGGGTCCACAGGTTCGTGAGGGTGGACAGTAATTTATCTTAGCTCAAGGTCTAAAAGACCTAAGTAAGATCAGTATTATTTTGGGGATGCACTTCTTTAGAACTTCTACAAGAATATTAAATAAGATCTATTTTCTCCTATTACGAATGATGCATATCCATCTCTCACATATAAACCAGCCTTTAATAGGCTGTTCTGGAGTACTCATTCCTGTACTGCAGTTCATGCTATTTTTTGTCTGACAAGACCATGACCTTCAAAGCTATGAGCTATCTGAGGTTACAGAGACAGATGTTTCTGGTATGGTGAAAAAGGGCAGAATCATGTTTTCATGGCAATATTAAAAATGTGGTTGAGGAAGAAAACTTGAGAGAAAAATCTTTGAAAACAACTGAACAATGGAAAGCCAGCAGCAAATGAGACAAGCTGCTAACCAAGGAAAAGACTGGTCTTGAAAAATAGGAGGGGAGAAAACTAGGCAAGCTTGTGAAGTTTGTTCAGGAAGCTTTTATAGATTCATTGTTAACCAGTGCATAACATATTTTAGTGCTGATAATCAAATATATACTGTGTATTCAGAGGTAGATCTAGTGGTCCTGGAATTGAAGATACCACTTTCTCATTCAATTTGTCAAGCATTTTTCAACAGCACAATTTTATCTGATTCAATAAACTCAGGGTTAGCTTAGGGAATTCTTTTTGGTTTGGTTTGGGTTTTTTGAGCTTTCAATTTGTTTGCTTTTTTACAGAGATGCTATAAAGCCTTTGTGTGGAGGATTGTCCTCTGAGAAGTAACCTTATGAGAACATCCATAGTCCCAGTCCTCAGACATAAACCCTGCAAAAGTAATTTGATTTTCTGCCTGCCTAAGGGTCTTCTGTTTTCTGATCTGATTAATGGAGAAAAATACTGAAAGAAAAGTCAGGTTTTCTTACTGAATTACATACGTAATGAGACAGGAAACTCTTGATCCTACGGATATATATGAGAAGATAGATATGCCAGAAAAGGCGGGGGAGGGGGTGGGAGGAGAGGAAATCCACAAGAAACATATCATGTCACATGATGTGATATATGAGACAGCTCTTCAGAGAGACCTGTGTTTCAGGTGATCCCATTAAATTTCATTTTATGTAAAATTTAAATTTTAATAAATATAGATGTATATTTATACAAATAAATACCCCTTCCTTATTATATTAATGGAGTCTGCTTTCATAGGTTAAATCCACTCGTATGGCCCATAAAAGTGCTGAGCAGTCTTAAAACCATTTTGACAATGAAATTAGAAACAATTATTAATATACTGTTTATACAAGTAGATGGTGAAATTAACACATAAGTAGCAGATATAGTGCAGTTGATTTCATGATCTTATGATATTTACATGCATGACTTATTAGTTTTTTTTAAACAAATAGGACAAGTAATTTACTGCAGATATCTTCTGCAATAGTGACCATCTCACCTCTTTGTGACATGCACCTGAAAATATTTAGGCATGATTAACATTAACTCCAAGAGCTGCATAGTCACAGAAATATCACTATGAGGGTGACTTAAATATCAATGCTTATTGTCAGATCTCTGCTAAAGAACATTGTTGACAAATTTCTTTTCAGTACTGGACTATTGGACTGTGTCTCTTTTATAACCTGTGGTTTAAATTCATCGGTGTATAGCAGGTGTATAGAATATTTTTTTATATTCCCTAAATAAGAGCATGTATAAGCTAGTATTTATACAGTAATTGAATTACTCTTTTTCCATCTTGATTGTTCTTTGATATTGTTAATAAGTCAGGTGATATATGAAAACTGTTCAGAATGAAAAAATACTTGAGGTTTGCAAATTCATGTAGGTGATACATGAGGCAAATGCCGACCTGTAACTCAACAAATCCCATAATACAAGAATTAAGGAGTAAGCAATAAAACTGCTACAAAAGTTTTTTTAAGACAGCTGACTGAAAGCAGGGGTTTTTCATGGTGAATAGTGAACTTTCAAATTTTGTTAAGCTGGACTTAAAAAGGTGATTAATACTACCAGAGGTTCAATAAGCATTAGGCAAATGCAAATGTGTCGTCTGGGAGATGCTTTTACTCATAGGGTTTAGTTTTAAGTAGAGCTGTGAGGAGCAGAGAGTTGAACTTAAGGATCATTATGGTTACCTTTCAACATGAGACATTCTATGATCCAGGCACATGGCTTATAATGGATTTTGGCAGGAATTGGCAGGAATGTGCCCTCAATATCCCCAATATTGCCCTTGTGAGTGACAGAAGAGTTGCAATAGCAATGGAAGACTGGTATCACCTGAAGAGTTAGTTATTTTACATTCTCATAATGGACTATCAGTAAGAGAAAGTATATGATTCAGATACCAAAAATTACCCCTTTTGTCTGTGTTGAAGCTCTCACTCCATTATCCTTTATGACCCTTTAAAAGTTTATGTGCTCAGTTACAGGGGTGAAAGCGTGTTTCTTTTTTATTTCCTTTAAAGATGCTGCTTTTCACAGTGGAGCAAAAAGTCTTAAGACTATTGAATATACTTTAAGTGACTGACTGTATTTCAGATGGAAGGCTAAAAGCTGGGTGCCTCTTGTGTGCTGATCTTCAGCATGTCAAATCTTGGGGAAAACTGCCATCCTTGTCCTTACTGAGAGGAGTTTTCAGATCAGGAACAATGATGAATTCCTGAGGAACCACAATGAAGTTGCAAGGTAGGACTCATCTGTATGTTCTACACTCCAAGATCAGTCCCCGTTTAGGTAAAGAGGGACTCTGTTCCTGTTAAACCCAGGAAGGGTGGAGGAGGAGACCTGCTGTTACCTAGTATGAACCAGCATCCCCAATTCAATGGTGTGCTCAGACAAGAGGGTCTTAAGCAGAGCAGTTTATGCAATATGAATATTGGGTGATAAGTTATCTAGAACTGCTGTGTCTGTACATTACACAGATTTAGCATGCCCTATTAAAGCTTACTTTTGTCCTTTTTCTCCCCGTCCAGTATTCTCAAACCTGCTCTCAGTGCCTCTTACAAAGACATTTTGAATCATTTGACAGATTTCATGTGGTAAGCAGTGGGATTTCCTCTAAGTGGTGTTAAACCTAGAGCAGGCTGGTTGTGCCCCTGCCCGAAGGTGGATCCAAGGCAGGTGTGTGAATGGGCTTCATGGCAGTAATGAAACCATTTTGCAGTTACTGCTGTGGTTCCACAGAAGCACTTGTTCCTGTAGACACTGAAATTTCTCTTTCACCTGAGTTTACAAAGAGGATGTCAAAGAGGTGATCCTTTTAGCTGTAAATTCATATTCATGTGTACTGCCAAAACACTCCTCTGAGTTTTCAGGGGTGCCAGGCTATAGATGTAAGTGAGAGATGCCGCTGACCTCTGGAGTGCTTCCCCCTACCCTGCAGTGCTCAACTGTTTTCTTTCTTTTCTGGTCTTCAAAAGTCTGTGGAAGACCTGAATTTGGAGAGATAAGGAGGTCAATCACAGCAGCACTGGACAGGTCGTGGCTGAACAAGGGATACAGGTTCAAAATGTTACAGTGGAAATCATTAAAGATACAGTGAATAAACCAGAGATCAAAATGTTAGAAAGTCTGTACCTTTTCTAGGACACAGAAAAAAGATTTTTTTGCTTTTAGTGCAAAATCCTCCTGCAGAAACTGAAGACCAATTTTATTTAATATGAATAATGAAACCTGTACCCATCTCCATCCTTGTGAGGTACACCCAGATTAGATCAAAAGAAATCATCCAGTCACAATGGAATAATCTGTCTTTTGAAGGTTTTAAGCTGTGTATGAATACTCTCCAGAGATTTTTGTCTTTCAGCTACATTATTAACAACTATTTTCTTTTTCTCTTGAAAACAGCTATTTTAAAAAGTAGTTTTTTGTCCTTTCCTTTAAGCCATAGAATTACATTTTTCACATTGTGTTTTCTTGCTACAGAGGGAGATTTCATGATTACAGATGAAGATTAAGCAGCAGGAATGCATAAAACTGAGAAACAAATATATTGCTACTATGCAACGGACTTTAGAGAAATAGCAGAAGAATAAAAAATAGGCAGAGTTACCTGAATTGACAATTATTTCACATATTCTACTTATTGTCAACAGATCTTTCAAGCAACAGCAAAATTATTAATATGTGTCCACTTCTTACTGAAAAGTATATTAAATATTTTTCATTTTTTAGTAGGGAGATTCCAAACCTACATCGAATATTTCAATCTACTTATTATTAAAATTGGCAAGGAAACTTGCCTTGAAAGTATTTTATTCATTGTTATTTTATAGGTTATAAAGGACAAAATCTCTGTTGCAGTCTTTTCTAAAATTTAATAGAGTGAAACAGCTACACAGGTCTTACACATAAGCAGTTTATACATGTTCATATTAAAATTTGCTAAATGTATGGCTCTAGATATAAACCATGCTGTGTCCCAGTCTAATGGCTGTGTAATCCACAGAATGCATTTGTGCCTATTCAGGTGAAAATTTACAATATGCTGTGCTGAGGACAAGAAGAGTGCTACCAGAGCCTTCCTATTTGGAAGGCTGTTCACTTTTCACGCATAACACTGGTTTTAAGTGACCAGACGTAAAAGCTAACCAAGAACCCAGTCCCACACAATGTATCCAAGCCTCTCTGTGAGAGAAAACCTGCATACAGTAGCCCAAACCCACCAACTCCTTTGTGCCATTTTTAGATCAGAAAGTTTCACAACTCTCCCTAGCCTCAGGGAGAGCCGTCCAAGCCTCTCTTGCAGAGACCCTGACCATCTCTGTGTTTCTTCCTTCAATTTTTGATGCCTCTTTACATGCCTATCATCACTCAGCAGTGAATGTGATGTTGCCCAAAGCTAATTATCCAGAAATTTCCGCACCATCAGCTTATTATAACACTGACAAGTGGCAAAGGAGCAGAAGAAACAAAGAAGTGACAGATACATAAGCATATAATGGGAAAGATTTTAAGCAAATCTTGTTGAGTAAGTAGAAAAATGGTAAGCAGGACATTTTGTATTTACTCAGGGAATAAATACAAAATAATAAATACCTGCCAATAAAACAAAATGCAGGAGAAACATGAAATTATATATATATATGTTCTGTGAGTGTTTCATCTTAGAGGTCTTGGGAATGTTTTTGAGAGGAAGGCACACAGTATTTCTCCAAAAATTTTGGGGTTGGTAGCCCCTCTCTTCCCAGATGTGATCTACTACTCTCATTTGATGACTTTTGACATCTTCTTTGCACATGATTTTGTGTAAATCCATAGCCAGTGTGTAGAATGGGGCAAGACCTGTTTTTTAATTCGTTCAGAGATTTAATATTTGGTTTACATTGAAAGAAGGGATTTTTCTGGGATGTGGTGGGGCAATAATGGAGGTGGCTCCTATAAGAAGCCAGCAGGAGCTGCCCCTGAGGTGGCCAATGGCAGTTTCAAATGGCTCAAAGATGGACTTCACAAAAGTGGCACTGGATGCAGCTGAGACAGTGACTGCTGCTGGTGGCAGTGCCTCTGTGATAATGTGTGTAGGAGAGGGTAAGAAATGAGGGGTAAGATGCTGCACAGCATCTGTAAGAAAGGAATGAGCAGATATGATTAAAAAGCCCTGCAGATACTGAGGTTAAAGTAGGAGGAGGCAGTGGAGGGACTGATGGCACTGGAGTAGGGATTCACTTGTGGTCCAGTGGAGAAGACCATGGTGATTCAGGTTGTCTCCATGTAACCCATGGAGGTTCCAAACTGATTAGGGCTGAGAGGTATAGGATGGGGGGAAAGGATATATTTATTTCTTTTACTTTATTTTTATTTGGGTTTTTTGTTTGTTTGTATTACAGGTCTGTAAATAAATTCATTTTTTTCTTAAAGGAAAAAAAAATCCCTGAACTAGGCCCTCATGCAGTCATGTGGATATTTGGGTAACAGAGGTCACCTATGCCTCAGTGTACCGCTGTCTAAGGCCAAAACTTCACTGTTTCTGGTGTGTCACTTTCCTAACCAAAAGGGCAGAAACACTGAGCAGCAGCAGATATTGCAAGGGCCTGTCAATAGAGAGGAGCAGGAGGTGCTAACAGCGGTAATTTGAAAAGAAAGTATTATGATTTTTGGAGAAAAATATATGAGCTTTCAGTGGTTTTCCACCAGTAACTCAACTTTTTCTATGGAAAGGAAAAATACTTTCTGTATCCTTCTAAAGTGAATGTTTACTGTTAATGAGTTATTGCAGCATTTTAAAATGAATAGCCAGGAAAATTTCCCTGTGATTAGCTGAGAATAAGTATACAAAGAAATTGTCTTGGGACTACTTTAAATATAAGCTGTCACCACTACAATTATGAGAACTATGTTCCCATTTCTGAAGGTTGTATAAGTGTTGTAAATGTGTTTTCATTTTGCCTTATTACAGGAAAAGGGTGTCCTAACTTATCCTTTTGGGACCAAGGCATTCAATCCCCTCTTTTTGGTTAAGTTATTACAGACAGCTAAAAGAAAGAGTAAAGAAATGGCTTTTGATAGCAGAGAAGATCTTTGGGGATTTTTTTCAAATCACATTTGTAGGCTGCTAGTACAATGCTAACTGCTTAAATTCATACCTGAAGGCTTTATACATTTCACCATTTGCCTTGACTATTATCAGGCAGTAATGATCTGATCCACAGCACTCTGCAGTCAGGGAAAAAAAAAAAAAAAAACCAGCTTATTACCTCTGGAAGATTGATTTGTGGATTGTAAATCAAATGAGAGCAGAGAGCTGCAAGAATCTGAGCTGGGTTACTTAGTCTTCGTTGGGCACATAAGCCACATTTTTTTTGTTTCCATTCTTATATCAGACTGTAGTGTAAATAATCATGATAACAAATTCAAATTTCAAATTTCTAACGTGATTAAAACACTGTTTGTGTTAGTATTCCTGCCACTTCTCATTTCTGAAAATATTCACCAGGAGGAAACAGAAAAAGGCAGGAATTCTTGTCTTGTGGATTTGTTTACAAATTGTAATTTTAGCCTCTGTGGAATCCTACTGCAGTGCTCTATTGTTTGCTAACAGTGCTTTCTTATCTAGCCATACTGGTTGAATTATTAGCAATGGGCATGTCAAGGCCCAAAGGATAATGAAATTGATGGCAGTTAGTACCAGCAATGCTACCTGTGAGGAAAATGTAGTGAAAAAATTAACAAGGAAGGAAAAGACTGCAAGATCAAGAACATAATCTAAAACTAAGGACCGTTTTAAAATGGTGAAACTAATAATAATCATCAAATGTCTGGAAAGGTGGGATTAAAATTGGATCAGTTACAGAAAATTTTCATACGTATGCCAGGTCATCTTGGGAATATGTTACTTTAAATAGGCATAAAACAAATGCTGTATCAAAATGCCTTATTTTTCTTGGACTGTGTGTTGTAAAATGTTGTAAATCATAATCATATGGGTGAATTAGCTTAGGTGAAGAAACTGACATCATTTAGTAAAATTTTGAAGTATTAATGTATAATGAAATTGTTGGGAAACACTGCCATAAATTTACAGGCCCTGAGATGTACCATATATCTGGAAAATCTCACTTCATAAAGGATTCCACACAGAGTGAGGAGATAAATCACTTTTTTTTTTTTTTTTGGTCTTTTTCTTAGATGCTTTTTTTGATGGTATGCTGACATGCTGTAGTCAGGCTCCTTGGAGAAGTCCAGTACATGTGATGGCATCTTCTGTCCTTTAGCTGAGAGGCACAGCTGTGTTAGCAGATGTCTTTTCTGTGGGAGAGGACAATGGAGTTGTTGGAGAGCCCTGCTTAATGGGACTTCATGTTTCCAAAGATGCTGACAGTAAAAGCTAAGCTTAAGTATGTTTTACAGTACATGAAAAATGTATTCTTCTCTTGTTTTCAGGAGAGTTAAAGCTCAGGGCCTTCATTTTCATTGTGTCACCTTGCATCACTCAAAATTTAACATGCTTGTTTTCTAACATGAATAGACATGGTCTAAGAATGTTTAAATGCTGGCCAAAAAAAATCAGGTGATAATACAATAGTACAGAGTATCATTGATTCTCAGAAGTCCTGTGATATTTTTTAGGTGAATATACTTGACATTTCAAAAATATTTCTTCAAATGCTGTACAAAAACTCTGGAATATTTGTGAGTTTTGCAATAGCATATAAAAAAATGTACTTTGTTCTCTCACCTCAAATCCAAAGCCCTAAATTCCTTTATGTTACAAGATAATGAAGACTCTACATAAGGCTGCATTTTCTTTGCCTTTTTTTGTTCTCTTAGTTTTTGTTAGCATACTCAATTTAGCTGCATTAATTGTCACGCTGGAGGCATTGTTAAAATATTAATTAATGGTTAGATTTTTTACTATTATTACATGCTTGACATACACTTAGAAATGCCATGACTTGAATCCAAACCTAAATCTGAACAAAGGCAGTTTACTTATTTTGCTGTGTCAGATTTCCAGCCAAGTGTTACTGAGGTCAGATGGATTCATCTTGAGACTGAAGAGCTGATGCATGGCAGTGCCTGAACTTGCAAGCAAAATCACAAAATACTGTTCCAAATTAATATAAATGGACACAAAAAAATGCTGTCTTTCTCTCTAAAAGAGAGTAAACTGTCCAGTGTGCTCAGACTTTGAAGTAGAGTCATTCAGCATTTATGCAGTGAAGCTGAGACCCAGCATGGGCTTATGTGCTAGTTCAGTGGCCTTTTAGTCTACCAACAAAAGGCAACCTACCTGCTCCCTTTGTAAAGCTGCTTATGAGAAATTTGAGAAATTGGATGGACATGACCAAATACTTCTCATATACAAAAGGTATGTATCAACAGTAGCATCTTACCATGGTGTCCTAGGTTACAGTAGATGTATTTAAGTATTCCATTACCACCAGCTGTGGGCCATTGGCTGTTATCACCTGCTAACGACCCACCCCTGATAACAGACAATGGGCCATCAAGAAACCACCACATGATTCATGGACTTATCTCATCCTATTGTGAGATGCTCCACCCAGGAGGGGGGAGCCGGGCATTCCCACCTGGATATAAGCTGCCCTAGAAGTGCCTGACCTCAGCCCTGTCTGCTGGGTGACCAGAGGACAAGAGCCACCACGGACCTTCAGCTGGAGACCAGACCTTCCATCGGATCATTGCTTCAACTGGATCACTTCATTGGGACTGCTGTCACCACCCTAATAGGGTATCAGGTTGTATCTGACTTTGTTTGTGCTTTTTCCTTATATTATTTTGCTTGTTTCTAATTTTTTTCTATTAAATTCAATCCTGACTTGTGATCTCCCACTGGTTTGTTTTCAAACCAATACACATGGGGTGTCCAAAGGGATGACATTGCAGCTGAGAGCAGTGGTGCCAATGTTCTCCCCTGTTGGCATCTCTTCCATTTCTGTTCTTCCAGTGGATGATAAGCTGAAGGAGTATAGTATCATTTACTGATTTCTGTATAGCAACATCTTTGCACAAACCACTGCACAGATGCAAATTTTCTGGAACAAAATAATCTTCAGAAGTTCCTAAAAGGAAAGGTTATTTGGAAAAAAAAAATAGAAAAATAAGTGAGTAAGTAACTGCTTGTGCAGTGAGCTGTGAGTACTCACCAGAGTTCAATTCAGGAAACACCTACTGTTCCTGAACTTTTTCTGTTGCTGAACTTAGTATTCAGGTCAGCTTTGAAGGGAAAAGGATCTAAGGTGGGCAAGAGAAATAAATTTGTGCTGACTTTATCCAAAAATACCAGGTGCTATTCTTATATATATTATTTCTTTGCACTTCTTCCCCTGAACTAGTATGAGAACATATTGCTCTTTAATAGGGACAGTTTCATACGTAAGTGTTCAAAAGAGTGCTCCACATAAGTCCTGGTGTATGATAACACAATTTTAATGGTTTTAATGATGTTGCAATCATTCTGTTCATGATAGAATTTCTTTCCCAGTATAGAAGAAAGTGGGTAAGACTTTACATGTCTTTCAGCAAATGAACTGAAATATAGACATGTGGCAATATTGTCCTGAAGTAGAGCTTTGAGCTAATTTACCATTTTCCCACTGCAAACATCTATTAGTTTTGATCTTATAAAAAGCTTTCCTTGCTGTGCTCCCTTGCCAAGTAATGCCTTTTGTGGTCCTCTTTAGATTGTACTCAGGCTTACATGTTTCTTCTCTCACACAATACATTTTCATACTCTGAAGTGGGTGCTGACTTACCCAGGGAAAATTCAGTGTGCCCAGAAGAGATTATATCCCAGCTATCTCAGCTGACACATTTTTGAGAGCTACACAACAGGGAAGCTTTCTGTTCATGTTTAGAGGTGGAGTTTCAAAGCTCAGGACAGAGAACATTAAAAATCCTGGGTCAGGCCCAATGTTTTCTCCTTCTTGATGCTGCATTAAGGGAAATTCTGATGTCTTTTTCTTCTGAGCCAGCAGTAAGGGGTAATTACCTAATTGTGTAGATATGGAAATCATGTGCAGAGACCATAGTATTCAATGCCTTAAAAACATACTTCCTCTCAGTGTCAATAAAACTGAGCAACCAACAATATATTTAGTTCTTCACATCCTGAGTTCAATTTATAGCTATGGCATTGACCTCCTCCTAGTTTTCCTCCTTCTGTAGAGGTGGTATCAAGCACAACACAGATATTTCACTTGACATAAGTTCAGAATTTCAAGAAGAAGTTCAAAACAAAGAAGTTCAAACAAAAGAAAGATAAAACACTTGTAAATCCCAATTCTGTGCTTGAAGTCAGGTTATTAAGGGAGACTGGACAACTCTTCTCTGAACAAACCTGGGGGAGCTTCATTTTTGGCAGGTAAGACTCACTAACTGTACTTACAGAATGTGCCTTTTAAATCCCAGAATATATGAGTCACTCCTGTCTGGCTTATCGCAAAAGGCTAGGGAGGAATGGTTTCTGAAACACGAGAAACAAAGTGGGAGGAAATAGCATATTTAGCTAGTGTATTGAGTAGAGCAGAAGCATGGAGAGTACTACTCTACTTGCACCCAGAATTCTTGAGCTGGCCCAAGGTACTTCTGCTCTGTTATTTTTCCTTTCTTCTCCAGCAGAAGACAGGGAGAGGGGAGAAAAAAAAAAACTTCTCAGAAGCTTCTTGTATTCACTGATGATTTACTTCATTTGCTCAAGTACCATTTCACCTTGGCAGTGTTGTTACAGTCTCTTGAAAGCAAAGCAGAAGGGTTAAAACCTTTCTATTTCTTTCCCCCTAACTTTAAAACAGGTTAGTTCAGCTTTTTAGGATTCTCTTTTGGTAACTTTTTTGCTTGTTTCTTTTCCTATCAACTATTTCAAGCAGAGATATAAACTCTAAAATGATGTTTTTAATGATTTGTGTCTTATACTCAGTTTGTCTGAAGACCTGTGATTCCTCTGTGGAAAATCAGCTGGCAAGATCCTATTGAGCATCCTAAAGTACATGTTTTGTTTTAGATGTTATGCAGTAGAAACTGCAAGAGATGTATTTGACTTATAAGCAGGAGAATCATGTTTTATTGCTTCCTTCTGCATTGTGAAAATAACCTTTAATTTGTTTTTAAGGTTTGACACAATAATGTATGGATTTTGATCTTTGAATCATTTGCTATGATATACAGTTAGTGTTTGTGTGTGATTCTTGAGATTACCAAGGCTCTTCTGATACCTAGCCTTCTTTTTCTCAGACAAAAAATGCATGTTAAACACTCAGATAGAAGTGCACCTATGAAAGTTTCAGTTTTAACTTGAAAGTTTCCTTTCCCTCTTTTTCCCACCGTTTTTTTTTTTTCTATCTTTGATTCAGTACTTCTATATTATCTACTATTTGAGAGTTTTGCTTTCATTGAGCCTGAGATTATTTTCATTGTATTTTTGTTAGGAATTATTGGTTAATTTCCTAGCTTTCCTCATTAAAAACAGAGAAGGAAATTGTTCAGTCTTCTGAAGGAGACCTTTGCAGGGGTCAACACACAGAACTAATGTTATGCCACTGCTACAAGTTCTTCTATGATGAGGAAGGCATTTTCCTCTTCTAAGTCCTAATCTTGATGCTGACCTATATTCAATGGATATCAAGAAAATTGTTTTGTTAAATACCATTATTCTGTTTTTTTGATTTGAAGAGCAAACATTCACATCATCTGCAGTGTGGGCTAAAAGAAGTTAATGTAAAAAAGGACATTTTCTGAAGAAATATCCAAAGCCTGTATTTCCTATAAATCATTTCAGTGCAGAAGATATGACAGTTATTATATAGAAAATTGGGTAGATTTGTCTGTTTATTTTCCTTGGACTTTCTAAGCCAAAGTGAGTCCCAATTCCTAGAATCATTATGGACAATTTTGTATTTAAACAAAACAACCCAACTAACCAACTAAAAAACAAACAAAAACCAACCAACCAAAAAGAAAATAAAACCAACCCAGAACAATGCCAAAATCAAAATAATAAAACCCCATCCAAATGCCAAACAAAATCAAACAAAGCAAGACAAAACAAACAAAAACCCCACCAAAACTAAAACAACAACAAACCACCCCCCCCGCCCCAAAACACAAAA
>VXAC01005119.1:156538-264369 GCA_013399225.1 Rhipidura dahli | reverse complement strand
TTTTTTTTTTTAATGGAATAATACAATTACTGATGTTAAAACCAGCAATGATAAACCAAAGTGAAAGGGGGGAAGACTTAGAAGTAGGAGCTGATTTTAATGTAGCATGAACTCTTTTCAGCATTCCTTGTCAAAAGAGAGTGGAACATGCTTAAGTGGTTCCCCATTGAATGATGCCATATTTAAGGAGGAAGGCAATGGCTGGAACATTTTAAGTTTTTTTTCTGGTGCTCCTTAAGGAACTGTGAAGCAAAAGTAGAAAAACCCCTTCTGCCTCCTCTTTGCTTCCTGTGTTAGAGCAAAGCCACAAAATGCTGACACAAGATCCACTGTCCCCAGATTTTCAGTTCAGCTGATCAGAATAAATGACAATAGTTTATAGTAGTTGAAGTTCTCTCATCCCCCTTATACACATGATCTTGTGCTTGTGTCTTGTTCATCTACGCTGTCCTTCACTTTTAAAATAGCAAGGTTTATTTTTTTACAATAGCTTGATTTCTTGGACTATAACATGATGCCTTACTAATTTCTCTACATCTCCTCTTTTGGAGGGGGAATGTTATGTACCCTGGACTTCACCAGTTACAGAGTAAGAACAATAATATTTCATTGTCAAAAAACTATATTGTCATATTAAGGCAGTTTGAACATTTACAGTTGGAAAATGCATATAGAATCATTCATTTTGCCTTCATTTGCTAAATAGTATTGAGGTATTTGCTATATTGCTCTGCCACATGCACCCCCTGGAATGGTATGGTCCAATAGTAATGTCCAAGTATGGACATGGACACTAGCAGGATAGATATCTCAATAGAAGTCTTAAAAATAATGTAGTAATCTTAATAATAACAGATATATTTTAGCACCTAGAGCATCAACTTTAATGGAACATTGATATTATGAATATATATTTGATATTTCTCTTCAGAGCTGCTCAGTGCTTGGGGCAAGGTTCATGCTTTCTGTGTATTGCCTAATTTGTTACACTTGTGCAGAAAAAAATAATAAACAAAGGCATGGCATTTAGAGCCAGATGGAAATGTAAAGAAGCTCTGTGTCATGGTGCTCTCAGCTCTCTTCAGACAACCACAAAGTGCTCCTCACCCCAACTATATTCAGAGCTTTTATGTTAACCAGTATTTTTAGTGCAAATCTCACACTGGAAGAACCTGCTGTTTTATATGGTGTGTTTCTTCAAAGGAAATATTACTTCATAAAAAATTTGAACAATACTTTGGTAGAAAACAAGAAAATCAATATTGTAACTGCATGCTCAGGGAAATGTATACAATAATTTCACCACCTTTATATGCTGTAAAAAAAAGTATCAGTGCTTATTTTTTGACAGGAATTATTTATTCACACAAAATCACACAGACCCAATGACTTCAGTTGACTACATTTTCTTCACAGTTAATCCACTGCAGCAAAGTGAAAGGCCTGTAAAATATGTGCACTTGGAAGGACTCCATCCCTTACCTTGACAAAGTACCTAAATGCTCCTGAGTTTAAGGGAGGATCACTTCCTCAGGCCTATGAAAGGGCCATTCCTGTTTGTCAGGGCCTTAATCTCAAGTCTTCAAGGGCAAAGATGTTTGTATTTGCAGCATTAGGAAGCATGGACATACCTGCAGTAATTACACTAATGCTGTAATGAGAAAAATTGGATGGAGGTCACATATTAAGTGTATTCTCATTACTTTGAATGTTTTGATTACCAGCTAGGCTGATCATTTGGAGAAACAAATTTAAACTGTGGTGACAAGACCTAGAGGTATGTTCCATTAACATACTGGTTCAGTTGTGAGGCAAATTATTAGTTAACAATTACAATTCGTGTTAATACATAGTAATCAAAATCTAAATTTTATACTGAATAATTGGAGCATAAAGGTTAAAAATAGGTAAAGTATCCTTGTTTTGGTGTATTTGTGCTAACCAAAACATGCATATGATTATCCTTGGTAAGCTTATAAAATGTGAACTTCATTAAAAGTAATCTGATTAAATTGTGAAATTAATTATACCCAGCTCTGAAATTGGGATTTTCCATGCATGTTAATGAGTGTGTGATACACCCTGTACTTTTGCTCATTGTTGTTAAACAAGTTGAGAATTCTGTACCTTAGGATTGCAGTACAGTCTTGGTTTGCTGAACATTTAAAGGTTCTGTTGGAACCATTTGACAATCTATACTTATCCTGTAAGATAAAATATGAGCTACAGAGCTCTAGTGAAAATATCTTCAAAACTGAAATAGCCAGTCCAGTGTAGGTAGATCAGATTATATGTTTTCATTCATTGTAAGGGATTAACCTTAATTTTTCATTCACCTAAAGGACTAATGCACTTGATTTAATACTTAAAATAATTAATTTCTAGTGCTGAAAGAAACTCGCTGAAATAAGAATGAGCTGGCACAGACAAGGAATCTGCTTTGGATCTTGTGACTGGGAGGTCTGTCATACATAATTACTTTAGTAGAAGAACTTGAAATAGCAAAGTAGTAGCTCTTCAAAGCTCTCCTGTATTGATAGATGTGGTTAAAAGCTGTCTTTCCTTATTTATTGCAAAGAATGGAGTATGGAATTTGTTGAGAATCTTTTCAGGGAAAAAAAAAGAGTAATGAGTATTCTCTGATGATTTCATGTTATTAAAGGAGTCTTTTCTTTTGGGAAGATTTCTGAAGCACTCTTTGGTTTATTGTAGAAGAACAAAAAAGGACAAAGTGAGACAAGAGAATCTCATTTCATGTTGTTTTCTTGGGGGTATCCTTTAATTTTGAGACACCTGGCAACTAAGACCTAAGCCAAAGCCCAGAAAAGATGCTATGGCACCTACCTGCTGGTAGAAACTTTTCTGTCAATAAGAATAGAAAGGACACTTGAATTCTTTACTAAGAGATTAAAGTGGAAAATATGTTCTGTCTCCATTTCTCAAAGCAAAGTGGCCTCATTGGCCTCCTGCCTTATAAGTCCTTAGAAGGAATTTCTTTATTTCTCACAGTCACTGGCATCTCTCCGAGCAGACTTGGCACATCTGTGAATGTTCCTGCTGTTTCTGCATCATACAACTGCATCATGTTACCTTTTAGTCCTGTTCGACAGTTCTCACTACAACTTAACATGACCTTTCTTGAATTCTTTTTAGCACTTAGATTTTAAATTTTATTCTGGGATTAAGAGGCCATTGTAATCAAAATTGGGAGGTCCTTGTCCCACTCATAGATGGAATCAGAATTCACTGACATTGAATTTGGTTTGGCTGTAGGAAAATGTATGTGCATATGTAGGAAAGTGGGGGTTCTCAAGAACAGTTTAGAGATATGACTGTCAGGAATCATCCAGCAGCACTTTCTCCAGAGGTGTGATGGAGAGCAGTGCAAAGGTGATCTGTGTGATCTCAGATTTCCTCTCACACTGCACTTCTGTAGGTTATGTACTCTCTTGAAGCCAATTATTTTATAGACTCAATAATTATTTGTCCAGTACAACAAATCTCGTGTCTTTTTGGCCAATACAATCGGTCAAATTCTGTTATGGATTAAAACCACACATCTGGACTACGTCTACTACATTCTAAGGATTCACTCCTTAGAACATACTACCCTTACAAGAAAGCTGCTAAGAAAACATTAGCCACTTATTTCTGATATATTTTAAATTACCATGCCCATTTCCAGCACTCTCACTTTTAGAGGCAGCTAAACCAAACAGAGTAGGAAAAATCTCTCCTTCTACCTTTTAATTCAAATGAAGCCAAACAGAAGATAAGTAATTTTGTACTATACATCCCAGCCATCCCAGACATAAGAAAAGGGGAAAGAAGTTTTCTGGACAATGTGGTTTTTTACCAGGGTGCTTGGTTTATAGGTGTACTTTTCTTTCTTTGTCAGAGATCTTCCAATTTATTCCGGAAAAAGGCTGAGAAATGGAAAGAGAAGAAAGAATACATTTCAAATCTGGAGCCCGTTGTAAGTGCAGTACATTTCACAAACAGGACATTTTGACATAGGAGATGTATGTTTGTGCAAGTTCATGCGTCACCTAGCAAAATAGGCTTTTCACTTTCAGTGGGGACTCTGAACTATTATGCTATAATTATTTAAACATCTTTAAGTTGTGTCTTCATCTCTGTATACTTTTTCTTTTTATCTCTGGGGAATGCTGCTGTTTATCACACCCAACATCCACTTAATGTTGATGTCAGAGTGGGCTGCAGGGCAGGAGACTTGTTCTGCCTTCCCACATGGATAATTTACTGCTGTGTTTTCTCATTCAGCCCTTCTCTTACCAGAAAAGGGGCACAAGGGGAATTTCTTCATTTGAAAAGAATGAGTTTGTTTTGTCTGCATGATAGCACAGTCTCCAGAAGGCTAAGAAGTCCTGTTTAAAGTAGCCGAGGTGTATTCACACCCTCAAATTAGGTGTCTGGATGTTGAGCACAGGCTCCTGCTATAATGGGCATAGTTTTGTAGGGTTTTTAAAAATATGAGTGCTCTGGATTTATGTTGTACTGAGGATTTCAGCTCTGAAAACTATATGTGGATTCTGTCTCCTTGTCCTTTTTCTCGCTACCACTTTCCTCTTGCTGATGGTTTTGGGTGGTTCTCTGTCATGTTTGTAGCAGGTACACATAAGATGCCCAGTGAGCCTGCTGTACCAGGGAGACTTTGGACTTTTGGCACATTAGCACAGCTGTGGTAGAGTTCACAGCATCACAGAAGGGCTGAGGTGGGAAGACACCTCTGGAGATTGTTTGTTCCAGACCCTTTGCTCACCCAGAGAAGGATATCCCATCAGGTTTTGAGTATCTCCAAGGGAAGAGACTCCACAACCTCTCTGGGCAACTGGTGTCAATGCTCATTTACAGGTGAAATTGTTGAATCAATGCTCATACAACTATTAAATCTATCCAAAATAGGTAAAACAGAACATGTAACATATGCTTATATTACACTTTTTACAAGCTGTATTATAAAAAAGAAAAAAAAAGGAAGAAAAGAAGACAAAGCATGTTAGTTCTTGCAGAAAACCAGAAACATTAGAGTACTGTTGTATACAATGCAACAAAGCAGTACCCACAAATAGTCAAATGAAATGCCTGGTTTGAAGAAATCAAAAGAGGAAATCCAAGTCCTTTTTTGGGGATTAATTTGAAAAGTGTAGTTTAAAGGATAAGAAGATGCAGCAGTACTGGCATAAAAATAATTTTATGTAAAACTTATACAAGTTGCTTTTGTCATAAAATTAACTGCCTTCAAAATAATGTTTGCTATATTTCCCACAGGTAGAATAATGCTCAAAGCTATTACTTGGACATAATTTCAGTGATCAAGAAAGGCTTCTGTTATTCAAAATATTTGAATTCTCATTTCCATTATTTTTTACCCTTTGGTAGTTTTTTATAGACTTTGAAAGGAAACCTCTATATTTAAAATAAATATTTAATCAGTGCATATTAATTAAGGGTCATAGTGAAGGGCTTTTCAGAACAAGAATGAAAGTGTGTGTGGCAAAGTTTTTTCTCTGGTAAAAAATTTTAGTGGTACACAGGAAATAGAGGAATACATTTGACACAGCACATCCACGGCACTGGAGACTTGGCAAATGATCCAGGGTTTTGTTGGTTGTATGACTAACAGTCAGCACAACCTTTACATCTGGATGTAAGATGAAGAAAAATGTAAAATGGAGAGAATGAAAGAAGGATTCACTTGTAAGGCCTTGGACTCTGAGGGAGAATAAAATAGAGATTATATATTGTCATTGAATGTATTTTACTGTTATGTGTCATTTATTGTATGTGTGTCTGATGCAAAGGTTGTACATGCAAGACACATTGCAAATTCCCTATAGGCTTCATTAAATGGCTCAGTTGTTTTGAGCTATGATCCTGTTAAACTGAGATGTTCAAATCAAGCTTAATTGTAACATTCTGAATTTTTCTCTTTTCTTCCAATCCATTTGACGTGGGATCTGGTTTTAGCAAAATTATGAACACAGCACTGACTGGATATATTCTATCAAAGCAAGGAGGATGAGATATCTGGGAAATGATGATCATATCCAGTAGCCTACTTATTTTTGTCATACCTATTATGTGTTTAAGATTTCCAAGGTTATCCATACATTGTGTACTTGGACATATATCTATACACATGTATATATAAAGCTGTTGTAAAATGGTAGAAGATTTCTGTCTGTTCTTTGTTGTCCAGGGGAAGATTACTCAGTCACACTTCAGCAATGCACTAACAGTGTTAGCCACTGTTATGTCCTGTGAGCCATTTGAAAACAGAAATGCTTTGTGTCTGCAAAGCCCTCCAGGTGTGTATCTCTAGGTATTATGGATACTATATATGCATATATGTGCCAAATATATCACCATATAAACATATTCCATATATATATGTGTTCACATATATGTGAATATAAGTACAGTGTGATAAGAACATTGTTGCCTCAGCTGCTATATTCTCTATTAAAAATGAACTTTTGCAACCACTCTTTTAGTTGATTGCAAAATCTGCAGTTTTAATAGATGATAAAATTGATAGACTATAACTAAATTAAAGAATTTCTAGACATTTTGTAGTTTAATTTACATGTGCTTCTGGTTACCTATGTTGAAGCAACATTGAATACTAGAATAGAACTAGCCCAAATGAAATAAAACCACATTAAATTTAATAAAAATAAAAATATCTGCACTCTTTGTACCACAAATAATTAGTCAGGGAAACTACTTGTCAGAAAATACTGTGTATAATTGCCTAATAGTACGAAAACAATTGGATATATGACTGATATTGTCCATAATTGCATCAGCTAAGCTGGAAATGTAGAATGGATACCAATAATCATGATGTGTGATAAAATATAAGCTTACCCATTTAACACAGTAGAAAGAAATATTCCCCAAAGATATGTGATTGCATGATTATCAATTATGTATTTGGACAGGCGTAGATTTTAAAGCCCGGAGGACTCATTCTAATTATGTCATCCAATTAGCTGATGATTAGATATTGCAAATGAAATACTGATCAGTGGACTAATCTTGGGACCTATTTGTTTACATTTTTGCATCACTCAATTTTTTCCCCAAAGCATTTCATAGGTATACATTTCAACTCCTTTTTGATATGAGACATCAGTGTTTGAAAATAAAGCACTTGCATTTTATTGGCAGATCATCTGCAGCCCAAATGGGTATTTTTTTTAAAGATAAATGTTTCTATTTTGATTTACACCAAAACAAATCAGATTTACAAGATGTAATTATTTGGAAAGAAATAGCTCATGCAGTAGGTCTATGTTTCTACTCCAGTAGTCTAGATTTTGCTGTTCTAAAGACAAAGTACAAAGATACTTTGAATAGATGTAAACTTAAAATGACTTGTATGCAAAATTATTTACAATGGACAGTAGATGCTGCAGAGAAATAGTCACCATAAAGGCATAAAACCTGAATTTATGCAAGTCATATACATATTTTTGAGATTTATCCTCTTCAAGGGAATAAATAGTTTGATAGGATCATGCTGTATACAATTTAATTAAAGATGTTTTTTAACACTTGGGGTTTATCTGTGTCTGTTGGTTGATTTGAGCCCCATTTTTCTTTTCATTTCCTTCTTTTATCAGTTTGGCTTCTTTTAATTTTAATTTTGCTTATTTATCCTTTTGTGTCTGCTCTCTATCAAGTTCTGTTATTTTCTTTCTACATAATTGCTTTTACCTAATCATCTATTCCTTATTCTATGACTCAATAAATATTTCACTGCCAAAATCTTTCTTTCCTATAACTTTTTAAGAGCACTCTTTGATTCTCTTGTCCTTGAGCTTGACCCTGTGCCTCTTTGATGAGCCTTTTTCCACATTTACCTTTCTCCTGTGATGGGATTGTTAGATTTCTCTATGCTTTCATTTCATGAGCTCAGCACTTTGTGTTTTTTGAGTTCTGCGTGTATAGTCAATGAATCTATAACTGTTGGATTTTCACATGCAAAAAATTGAGTAATTTTATAAAATTCAGAACATGAAAAGCTTTCCTTCTCCCTTCCCTCTGCCTCTCCTCTCCAAAGACTTCAGAGCTTCTAGTGCTGCTCTCCACCTAATTTTTGAGACTCTCTTCTCCCCAGTCACTCTCCTCTTTCTAATCATGCCATTAGAGTGCTCTGATTTTTCCTAGTAGACCATTACCCCAGGTAATTCTGTCACAGGAAAGATTTTAGTATTATTTTTATCTAGGACAAGGACATTCCAGGTATTAGAAAGATGTGAGAAGTTGGATGTTTGGGCATGACATCCTTTGGTGAAAAGACAAGAAGCAGCATGACACGAGGTGGAGATGAAAGGCTCTGTCATGCTCTTGGAACTATAAAACTGTTTGATCAGAGACCAGTTGTAGCAGGGAGACTCAGCATCAGATGCCCTTGATGAAAGATTTTCAGACTCTCTGGGTGGGTAATGAACATATGCTTTGATGCTTAGATCTGACCTCAGGCCAATTTGATACTCATTTTATATCCCATCCATCTATGAGGGGATATTCATCCCTCTCTTTCAATATTTTCTTTCATATGTCTCTACTGAGACTTCTTTTTCCTTACCATCCATCTTTCCTGTTGCTTTATAAATTTCTTACTTTCTTTCCTTCTACCAGCTTCAGGGTATATTTTCATGTCTTCTGTGACATTCTATTTTAACTGGTCTCCAATTTCCCCTCTCACTTTCTTACAGTACTGAGATGTGGTAATTGCTGAATTTGTTCCAGTAGCATGTAGTGCAAAAGAGGTTTCTCTTTTAATAACAGCAGCATGATTCTGATCTCATGTTGCTTAAAACCAATTCAGCTGATAATCTGAAAGGCATTTTTCTTGATTTAATGTAAGTGCAATAAGGTCAAGCCCTTTGAACACAGTATACCTGGAGCATTTCATTTTCTGTTTCATATGCTCTTAAAACATGTTAAATGATGCGTTACAGACCCTGCTAACTCTTATGATATTTTACATTTGACAACTCATTCATTTGGGAACAGTTTATTAGGAGGATCAAGATTAATTTTAATTCCTAGACGTCAGTGATCAATATACCAATATTTATTTATCTATCACTTCAGACTGTGTCTGATACAGCAAAATCTGTACTTTGCTGTCACAGGAATATCAGTAGTTAATATTCTGTTTTACTGTTTTTACCTTAAGAGCAGCAATTATAGCACTGTTTGAACAACTTGTATTTCAGTTCCCTCATCCACTTGAAACTCATCAGTTTTGATTATCTTTACACTTGAGCTAACATCATATTTAATTCACAAACTTTAATCTTCTTCTGTAGCAAAGGTTCTTCATTCACGAGGAGTTAACTACGAGGTTCAGGCTTTGCACATCCCCTCTTTTATTTCTTAGAGAAGGTTTTGGGCTTTATTGCAAGATATGGCTTGAAAGTCTTCCAGTGTCTAGATCTATTTAATATTTTGTCCTCGAAACTCAGTCCATTCTCTCCTTATGTGGAATCAGTGTTCTCCCCCTGCCAGGGATGTATAGATGTGTCTTTGTTGAATTAGCAGTCTCCTCAACTTAACTGCCTAATGAAATGTTCCTTAATACATCAAGCTCTCTTCTTCGTCTTTGGCAGCTACCTGGATTTGTTCAGCAAGCCTTAGATTTTTTATCAAAGTGTAGATTAAAACCAAACTATATAAATATCTTTGCAATTAATGTCTTTTAACTGGGATATTTCCCCAAAATAATCAATTATTTGGAGCTGACTACAGGTTTGAGATGGCTGATCCCTAGATTCTTAGGCATATTAAAAAAGTATTTTGCAAAAAGTTCTGCAAGAAAATTAATGAGTTTCAGATAGCTTTTAATTCAATCAAGAATATTCTATATGCACTATATTTGAGTGGGTATGGAAATACATTCAAAGATCTCTATTGACTGTGAAAAAACATCTGAATTTATATGCTATAGCTGTAGATTTGGTAGATTATATTATTAAGGAGACCTTAGCCAAATGATTTTCATTTCAATAGTTATGAAGATTATGATATTATTGCATATTGAATGTGGTATTAGTGTACTTCAAAGATGAAGTTGGAATTACAATTAATGTTTGTTTTCAAAAAATATTGTTCTGTCCTATAGGTGGGGATAAAAAAAAGGCATTGATCAGTCTTAGGAGAAGGAAGTTCAGTATAGTAGTTTCTTACAGATCTATCTTTTGTAGGACTATTGAGTTAAACAGAAGTATGAGAATAAAAAGAAAACAATGCAAAGCACACAGGAGTTACAGTTTTGTTTGCTTGTTTTATTTCTCACAATACAAATTTGCCAGGGAGTTTGTGACTGATAGGTCCTTATCTAGTCTCCCAAAGGGCACACTCAGTGGATGACTAGGGTACACAAAGATGCAAAATTTAAAAGTAGAACATTTAAAAACTATCAACTCTTATGCCTAAAGGTTTAGATCCAAGTTTATTAGAGTTAGAAGGAAATGTAGTGTGGGGGCATATGTTCATGCATCATTGATTATTGTCTTCCTATAAAGCTTTTAGTACTAACCTCTAGAAATAGGATTTTAGATGGATAAGCTATGAGTTGGAAACTCTATGGCAGTTTTCTCAATATATGGCCATACTCAGTTGCTGGCTGAGTTTGAATTTGCTGTACTACCTGATACGGCAACAAAATGGTCAGTGACTGTGTATGTGTATGTGTGAGCGAAATTACCTGCCTCTACTGATCAGAAGTAATTATTGGTTTCATTTACAAGTGACTTGTTTTTTGGGATGTGTTTTAGCTGAACAGTGAGAGATGCTTGCCATTCCACTCTCAGCATTGGCTGCACTGGAAGAAGAAAAACTTTTTTCTGCTTACTAGGATGATTACAGTTTCTAGAAGATGTGTCCATATTAGTTGTTGTTTATTAATGTTTCAGTACCAATGGATGAATAAAATGGAGGTTTACAATATCAGGATGGGAAGTCAGAGTGAAAACAAATCCAAGTACTCTTCACCTACGTGTTAGGAAAAATATGTGACAATTCTGTGACCTCTGCCTCAAACCGTGATTCTTCTGAAGATGTTGTCTCGGAAAGCAGGTGCTCCTCCACCCAGTTTATGGGCTCAGGGAGAGGTCTGAATAATGGGCTGGAATGTCATGTACTCAGACATAAGATTTATTTTCACCTATATTTGCAAAGAGATACATTTGAGGCTTTTGAATTTTTATTTAGAGAACTTTGGAAAGAAACTGAAAATAAAGTATACTTGAAAATAGACTAATAGCTTATCCCCCAAAATAGCCCATGTGTATTGACTGTATATAATGGACATGTAATTAAACTGACATTACAGTATATTCACTGCATTTCAATGGAAGTCCCATGTTGTTTCAATCTATAAAATAAAATAAAAATTAAGAGAAAGTAAGCTTCAAGAGTACTCAAGTTTCTCCAGCAGTCTCAGAGCAGCAGAATTCTCTTCCTGCAAGAATCAGCAGTGCAGCTACTAACTGTGCCAGCACTGAAGTGGCATGGTTTGATTTAGAACCAGGCACTATGCCTTTTAGATAACTGGGAGACACACAATTTATTTACCAGTCTATCAGTCTTGTCATTGGCGGGACAATTGGTGACTGAACGATATTTAAAGGCTTTCTTGCAGATGCAAAGACTAGAAACCTTATAAATGCCAATCCTTAGCAAAAAAGAAAGCTTCAGGGGACAGGAGGGCTGGCTGGCTGGACCACTGGATGGAGTGTCACCTTTTTGAAATAAAGACAATAAAATAAATGAATTTCCCTCATACCAGATGGCCTAATGTGAGATCTGCATAACTTCCTGCTCACCATGAAGATGTACTTCAGAAAAAAACCCTACCTCCATTCTAAAAGTCATCCTGACAAAAAAAAAAGTACAAATCAGAAAATACATATCTTTTAAACACCAGCAAGGAAAAAAAAAAAGCCCACCAGCCTCTAATAAAAACTGATTTGTTAGACATACAGAAAAACAATAAAAATTACTTTTCTCATGGTACTATAAATGTTTAGACAAGGGAAATTTTTATGGAGAGAGGAATAAAATTGACAGAGCATGACAATGCTTCTCAGAATAATCTGCTTTAAAATAAATCCTCACTACTGATAATAACATACTATGTTTTCTTTCTGATCCTATAACATTATTTTCAAGATTGCACTGAAACAAAAATTAGTGTATGAACATTTCAAAATATTTTACTGATAAATAGACAGCCTTGACTAACAATATACTTATATAAATTCATGAAAGTGGGTATTTTCTCTACATTTAGACTACAATTCAGATTTCTTATATAAGCAGTTCTAAATTACTGTTACATGTCTTTTGTGATATTAAAGCACGTATATCTACATTACAATGTTTACTTTAATGTCCAACAAGTGAAAAATTAAATAAGTTGTTGCAGATAACACAGTAGGAGATTTCACCTTTTAGGAAATAATACAATTTTGAATATCCTAATCAAAACTGCTTCTGTTGCCATCGTGTATAAAACAGGGATTAAGACATGACAATAAAAGTCAAAACTTAATTAGTCATCAAGACTGAGCACATTAAAAATGAAAAATTCCAAAGAAACTGCAAATGTGTTGGTGAAGCAGAAGACCCAGGATAAGACTCAGGTGATATGAGTTAGAGGAGCCCTTTTAAATGTCTTACAAATAGGTCAAGTCTTAAAAGAAGGATGTATGCAAACCATAATCTTTTGTTTCTCTAATTTCTTAGCTTCTCTGCATTGCATTAGGAAGCACATGTTAGTTGTAGAGGTAATGCTGTGGTAACAGTAAGGATAAAAGCATGTGAGGAGGGCAACATTTATGAAGAAAATTATACCTCCTGTCACAAAGATGAAAGAGAGGAGAAGAAAACAAGAGACCAAATTGAAAAAACACTGTGGCATATTGTTTCTTCATTAAAGTCTCCCATGTCTTTCAAACAGCTGAATTCTTCTATTTGTTTCAGCCAACCGAGCAAAAATGCATGTCCTTTCCTTAAAAATCTTTCTTGTTCATTTCTACTTCACAGCGATTTCTACTTCATAGTGATTCATAGTGATATTTTCTTTTTTCCTTACCCACATTGTGTTGAACAGAGGAATTCTGAAAAGCAATTGTAAAGTAAATTTTAGTGCTAATTATATGCTTCATTGTGCAAAACAGTTGAACAGTCACAGGAATTTGAAGAGTGACAGATGAACAAGACTTTTTCAAAAAAACCCAAAACATAACTAATCAAATCGCCTTGAAATTCTAAGATCATTTTTCAGTTTAAATACAGACTATAATTTCAAGGGTAATAATCAAATGTTTTATTTTATTCAGGTGTTTTGATTGTAATGTAATTGTATTACATTTTATTAAGTCCCTGGAAACTGATGAGGCTCTTGATTATATGGTATGTCTGTGCCATAAATGTATGGGAAAAGACAGAGATCTCCCTGTTACACTGAAGAATCATCTTTTCTCCATAATATTTTCCTCATATTTTGCAGTCTGAGAAGATCAGATGATCACCCCATTCTAATGTCTGATCCTAATATTTAGGCTGGGAAAATTTTATGTGAAAACCTGACATTATGGACATTTAACATTTTGTGAAATCTTCTCACAAAAAGCACAAAGTCCTTGGTGGCTTCCAGAAAATATGAAGATAAATAAATGCAACTCTATGTGGATTTAGCATTTTACTGAAAGTCTAGTCAGCCATCAATCTACAGCATCCTAATGTCTCAGTGCCCTAATATATTCTTCATATCCTTAGCGGGGGGGGTGTGGAAGTTATAAAACCAGTATTTACTTAGTTGTAGTAAATCTTTGTTTTGTCATTCTTAGTAAGTGAAATCATTCCTCATTACTTGTCATCATTTCTCCTTTGTCTTATTTTCTGTTTAATTTTCAGTTTTAGAATGTCCTTACTGAGAATCAAGGAGCAGATCTGCATCCAGTGCTCTACATATGGACACATACGTGGGCATTTTCCTAATTTTTTAAATTGCTTTCCTAAAGTTTCCTAACATTTTAACTTTTGACAGCTACTGGAAGTACAGAGGCCTTACTTGAAGGTCTTAAATCAGGTTGTTTTATAAGACTGTGACATCTCCTTATATGCATAGAAGATGGGAAGGTTGTAAGTCAATGTGGGAGGCACACATTTTACCTTACAATTTTCTTTTTGGCTGTAGAATGAAAAAAAATTGAGAAAATTAATCCAAAAAAATGTAGTCTGCTTCTTCTCCACTCTAAATTAAGAAAAAAAATTATTACTGCTTTTAGTTTAACCCATTTAATTATTTTTCTTGGAAATGTATTCGTTTTCTAATACAACNGAAGAATCATCTTTTCTCCATAATATTTTCCTCATATTTTGCAGTCTGAGAAGATCAGATGATCACCCCATTCTAATGTCTGATCCTAATATTTAGGCTGGGAAAATTTTATGTGAAAACCTGACATTATGGACATTTAACATTTTGTGAAATCTTCTCACAAAAAGCACAAAGTCCTTGGTGGCTTCCAGAAAATATGAAGATAAATAAATGCAACTCTATGTGGATTTAGCATTTTACTGAAAGTCTAGTCAGCCATCAATCTACAGCATCCTAATGTCTCAGTGCCCTAATATATTCTTCATATCCTTAGTAAATTAAATTAAATTAAATTAAATTATGGATTGGGATTTGCATTATACATTGGCCTTTCCCTAACTTATGTCAGCATTCAAAACAATTTTTGTGGACTCAATGTTTTATTAATTTTGCCCTTGGCAAATTGGTGAGTATGGAGAAATCAAGCAGGAAATAAAACGATCAGTNATAAAAATATTAAAAAGAAATAAAGGCTAAAAAAAAGAGAATAAACCAAATAACCTTTTAGAGCCTGACTTCTTTTTTTCACTGTTTTATTCAAAAGTTAAGAACAAAGGAATATTCTGCTGTCTGGCTTCAGATTAATTCTTTAAGTGAAGCATTAAGCAAAAAAGTGAGAGCATATAACTGTTTAAAATACAGAAAACTCCAGACAAGAAGACACTTTCTGCTAAACATGTGATTCTTCTTCTAACTCAGAAGAATCAGAAATTAAGGATTTATAATGAATGTATATGAAAGAACCTAATTCACATGAGGTTTATGAAATCATGACAGGTACCAGCAAAAGTGACAAACACTGTTGAAGAGTATTCCCTCTTTTTCTAGCACAGTTTAGCTTGTGGAAGGCAAAAATCAAGATCTGACTGCAAACAATTGAACAGATTTTAGCAATGCATAATGAATATCATGTTGTCTGTGTTTTCCTCTATGTCACTTGTGTCTTCAATGAGAACACCCTGTGAATTAAATCAGGAAAAAATACAAGAAATCTGTACAAAAAATCTGTATGCTTTCTACATAGACCATGTATTTATTATCCCAGTAAAATGTGCAAATAAATAATTCCTAATGAAAAATGCCCTAAATTAAGAATATCCCATTAAAGAAAATGCTCTTATAAATTTTTGATTGGGGAAGGGAAAATGTTTGAGAAAAAACATTTTCTTTCTATCTCTGCAGTGTTTATAAGGCTGCACAAAACCAGTGGCATCTCAATTCTGTTGTGTTTCCCTAGTGAGTATATAACGACTTCACATAAACAGTTCATCTTCCTTAGATCTGTCAATAAAATTCTGAAATTCCCTTTGATTTAACTATCAGCTAAGAAAAAGGTTTTAAAAGTTGCATAGTCCCTTAAGAATAACTGTAGTACAGACACCTGTGTCACACTTATTTTTAAGGCAGAAGTTCTTCTGGGCAAACATGCTTTCATTGCTTCTTGATCTCCTGGAAAGTCAGCTAAGCTTCCATGTGGATTATTCCTCAGGGCAAGATTAAAAAGAGCAGAAAATATGCTTTACTTTAAAGCTGTTGGTTCTGCTGGAACTCTACAGTAAAGAGCAAATTGTGCATCAAGGGGAAAAAGCAAACAGTTGCATAGGGGAAAGATGAGGTGAATACCTACTGAATAAGCCAGTAATGACAATTATCTGTTCAGAAATCGTGTGTATATTCAGTGCATAATTCTTCCTTATTGCCTCTCAGAAGACTTTCAGAAAGGCAATAAGATGTTCTGCTTCACTGTTAGCCCAAACTCCTACACTGTCGATACTTACGAAAATGTACTAAAGAGTTTCATTTCTGGCAAAAAGCTCAGGAACTTGGATCAAAACATTTCTTCAGACCTGTGGTGAAGACAAATAAAGTAACTCGATTGTGGTGGCAGTGTACCCACAATAAACTGTGTTCTTTACAGGTGGTTTAATTAAGTTTGGGCGTAATGCATCTCAACAATGAATAATTCATTACTTCTCATGTCTCAAGACATGTAAAAAAGAAGAAAGTCAGTATCATTATACAATTTTTTGTTACTATTATCTGATAAGATGGCTGTCATTGACAGGGAAAAACCAGTATGCCTTCACTAAGAGACACAACACATTACTTTCAGCATGAGTTATAACAATTTTGTAATCATACGCTTAACAAGCAAACATGATTGAAAATATAATCTTTCACAGATTATTTATTGGAATATGTGAATAATGTATACTATGGCTTATTAGGCAAATTAAAGATCCTCTTTATGAATTTCCAGTCTGAGAATATCTACTAAACCTATTTGACATTTCAGACGAGGATAACAGAAATTGTGAGTTCTCCCTAACAGATTTCAATACTTATAACAGTAAAGAAAAAATGTAAACAATTTTTTCACATATTACAGTACACAAATATGTCACCTGGATCACTAATCAGAATTTTTTATGCCATTTCTGGGATGAGAGGTATTATGGATTCATGGAAAAATATGCTTGACAGGAAGAAGAGCCATGTTCTGTGTTTTTCTCCACCACAGATGTGCTGGAAACTCCTTAAAGGCTATCTGACACATTTGTGTGAAAAAAATTTCCAGGTACAGAGTGATTTTTGGCCCTTAAAACATGCATGTGGCAGCCTGTTACAAGTGCAGACATTAAGAATGGATGCAATGGAAGACCTGTCCATGAGGGCATGCTGTCTAACAGATTTCTTAATGAAGCTCAGGCCTTTTAAAATGCTCTGTTTGTTTGCTTGTTTTGATAGTTTCTTTCAGAATCTCTAAAAATATGGAAAGTCACGAGAAAAACAATGTTAGATTTTGTCAAGACTTAAATTACAACTTCATGTATGCCTCATTTCACCGGTGTAATCCTAAAGGGATAAAAGAACAGTGACTCTTTTATCAAAGCACTCAAGATCAGGCAAGAAAAAGTCCTTGGACAATAAGTGCTCCTATCTGACTGCTAAAATCAAAAGCTTGTAAACCAGCCTGTGACAAACTCTAAAGGAGGATCTTTAAAATCTCTGCTGCCTCCTCCAGTTTCTTCCCTGCTCTCATATTCCAGAGTCACACCAATGTTTTCCATGATAAATCTAGCTACAGCCCAAGCTCAGCTGTTTCTCAGTCACTGCATTACAACTGCACCACGGTCCCTTGGTGCTGCATGACTTCCAGACAACCTGGATCATCATAATACCATAAATCTGAGCTGACTCTCACTGGCTGTTCCTTTTGCTGCTGACTTCCCTGTGTATTACTCCTTATACATACACTGCATAGGGAATGCTGATACATCTTCAAATCATAAGCTAAGAGCACTGTTTATGACCCTTTCATGAAGATCTCTAAATCATATCCTTTGGATAGATACAAACAGGTTTAACTACTGCTTCTCAATTACATGCTATACCCTTTCTATTTCTAAAGGTATGAAGTGAACTTGGTGACCTCAGTGGAGTTGCATTTTTAGGAAAATCTAAGCATTTATCCCAAGGGAATCAGACATTTTTATAAAAACATACTCATAATTAATATGCTTCTGAATAACAGCCTGAAAATATCTTACCTTGTGCAGAGTATCCTACTATGACATGAGCTCTAAATGTAAATACAAATTAGGAGAGGACAATAAAAATATAAATTGCGTATATTGTTCACTGCGGAAATATTCATTATTGAAAACTGAGTAAGACAAAACCAGTCTGTCCTGTTTTTCATGATGTACTAAAGGGACAACAAGAACAGAAGGTTAATTAATATGGAGATTTCGATAGCAAGTTCAATAACAGGGTTTCAGATTCAAGTTCTGTTTTATATTAATAGCAAAATTTAAAAGGTTTTTCTTTCTCTGTTGATTTATGAAGCTTCATTTCTTATATTTCCCAACAGATTTCAAATTTTCTAGCTCATTGTCTGAGCCAAAATGACACATTACTATGTATTACAACAACCAAAAAATATTACTTGTCTATCCATCTAAATACCCAAGGTTTTTAAGTTTTCTTTGTTTGGATATTTTTTTTTCTTAAAAAAAAGAAAAAAACAACCCAAAAAACCCAAACACAACCATCCCCCCAAAAACTTTCCCATGTATTAAACCATTTTTAAAATTATTTCTGTCTCTAAATGATTTGCCTCAGTGACAGTTTTAGAGAGGTGTTTGTGATATAAAAATATTGAAGGAATTGACAAAATTTCAACCAATTCTTTGTCTTTCATTTTCAGAAATGAGAGATTTTGAAAAAAAAGTTTGCTTATGTGTGAATATATGGTTGATGAGATCAAAGATGAACATAGATATAACCCAGACATAAATGACCCAATCTGCAGATAGGTTCACAAGCTTGGCTTTCCATTCTTTATGACGGAAACAACCTGAGGTCTTGAAAATATTTTTGCTTTGAAGGTATTAAAGATTGAACATAATAAATCTAAGAAGCATAGACTGGCTATGAATGAACTGAAACTAACATATAGAATGTAATTGATGATCAAAGGAAATAGACATAAGGTAAAAAAAAAAATAGGTGTTTTTTTATGAAGTTTGATATGTTTTGTCAGTGCTATATAAAATAGATCTGTGTGAAGGATTAAGGCACATATTGTCCAGTACAGGGCCTTGGCCTGAAAAGACAGAAGACCGTGTTCAGCAAGAGGGATTGGCACATTTTCCTCAAGAATCAGTCCTACACTGGGTGTCCTATATAGAGACACTGCTCCAAAAATGTGAACATGCAGGATGGCAGTTCATGTAATTTCTTTAACTTAGTGAGAAGGAAAAGTCATTATAGGAAAGACCTTAAGTCTCAACTAGATTGGAGTGATCTTGATAAATCCTGATGAGCCGAAAATTCCTTCTGGCCCTGTGGTACTTTTCTTGGTGTACTTGATATGAGGAACATCACCTGATGAATCATTTGTTATGAATGCAAGACTGGTTAGCAACACAGAATAAAGTAAGACTTTCAAGTAGGGGAATGAATAAGTTAGAAAAGGTTCTAGTGCTTACTTTTTCTACCAGGTAAGTTGAAGGAGGTTTTATGAAAAACCTTTAATTCTTTCTTTCTTTGGTCACAAAGAAGAAAATATTGCCTAGGCTTCTACCTATCTGCATTAGCATGCTATTTGATTCTGCACCCATAGCTAGCAAATGAGTGGAGAGTATTAATTGATGGATCACTAGGTAATTAATGGATCACTAGGTAATCAAACACCTTTCTCTGTCAGGAGCCTTCACTGGCATTTCACTTAAGTGATCTGGGCAGGTTGTCTGTGGCTGTTAAACACTGTAATTTCCTTAAAGTTAAGACATCTCGTTCAGTGAAGATTCTGTTGTCAGTCAGGCTTAATTAGTAGTGGTGCAATCCAAGATGTGTTCTATCAGTGACACCAATTTCTTGCCTGATGCTAATCTGGATAACTTTCTTCCTTCTGCTGTTAAAGATCCAAGTGACGGACTAACACAGTTTAAGCTCTTCCCTTCATTTACTTTTAAAGTGTCTTCTTGTGTTTGTGTCCAAGTCCTGCCAACCTGCAAAAAGCTCTTTTTTCTGAATTACAGATTAGAGATGGTCAGAAAGTGGCTGCATTCTTGATATTGAAATTCCTTCCCTTATCCAATCTTTTCCTTTCTGTCCCCACCTTAAAAAGAACATGTTTTGGCATATTCTCTCTGGTTAATAAATAACACTTATGTTTGTAATGAGGGAAATATGAGGCTGGATAGTCCCATGCTGCATGGCAAATTCTTCTAGAAAAGCCACATAGAAATGCCCAAGAATAACCATCACTGGTAAAAGAATTTCAGTAGCAAATGAACATGTCAGGTATCTTGGGATTTCTTAAATGCTTACTGGAGGATAAGATGCACTTTAAAAAACTAAATATTAAGGCTGAAAAGCAGTCAGGGTATGGGAGAGGACAGTGGGGCTCCACTGTGACTTGAGTCTCCACAGGGCCCTGGAAAAGTCATCCTTCACTCAGGCAAAACAGCCCAGCTAGCAGCCTCAGCCACGTGTCTGCTCTGCCTCAGGGGTGCACCAGACCTGAACTTGTGGTGATGGAGTGGTTTGGGGTGACTTGCATGGCAAGTGCTATGTAATAGGTAATAGAAAGGAGAATAGATCTCTTTTATGTGAAATTTAGGCACTGAGAAATACAACTAAATGAAACTAAATGAAGTACTCTCTTGACCTTTTACTATTTCACAACAACTGGCTTAATCAACGACCTCTGACATCTTACCTAAAAATCAGACCTTTCTTTTTACCTTACAATAGGAGAAGACTGAAATGCAATTACATTCATACTGGATTTCCTCATGACTGCCAAACGATTTTTGCAGTTCTGAAAATGAGTGGCCTGTACTCACCTTTCCTTTAGCTGAATACAGACTATGGATGTCTCCAACACTGAGATTTTTTTTCTTTGAAAGATTTTTTTCAAGTGGTATCAGTTTTCTGATACCCAGAGAGGTGAAATCTCCTACATATATTATTCTTGTGACCTAAGCTGCTGACTTTACAGTGATTGTTTTAGGTTGAACATTGTGGCAACAGTATGTGGTTGATTATTCCTCAGCTCAACCTTTGATTTGCAAAGACTTGCAGAGTGACTCCTGTAAGGACAGTAATTCTGAAAGGGCTAGACTCAAACTTGATTTAACCTGGGTTTTCTCTGGGCACAGCAATTATTGGTTCTTTGGATTTGCTTCCAGTTCTCCTCTAAGTAAGCAGCACTTACCTTACAGGCTGTTGTGACTACCCTGTATCTTCCCTAGCTTATTTTTGGTTTCATGTCATGTATTGGGTCTATGTATCTTTGGTTCCTCTGGTATAAGTTGGCACAGACCCCAGGTCTTTCAGCCTAACTCACTGGTGGCTGGCTCCTTATCTCTCACCTTTGGCAAACAGGAGCCAGCTGCCCCTGCCCTCCTAAAACCAGCTCTGCTTACCAGAAATGTCTCAGAGCTGTCCCAATTCTTTGTGATTTACACTCTAAGTTCAAAGGCAAGAAAATACCACATGACGTGGAATTTGTCTTTCCTCTGCCTTAAACTATACAGCTGAAAGTAAATATCATCTGCACACTTTCCTCAGCAAATTTGTTGTTCAGCTAAAACTTAGGTTTTGTGACTAATTGCTTCATTAACTTATTTAACTTCTTGACAACAGATGGAAGGAGATGCAAGTTGTGCCTTATCAAGGCTCACTATATATTAAATCATATAGTCTTACATTTTGATTTACCAGAATTAATGGCGAGTATATTGAGATCTACTTGAGAGGACCACATCTGGTACAGACTATTACCTCCTCTTAAGGACAGTACTAAAAAATAATTTTTGAGACCTTTCTAAACCCAGTTTTATCAGACATCTTGTTTTAGTTGAAGTTATACAGATTCTGGTCATGCAGCCTTTAAATGCCAATATGCAATATGCTAAGAGAACAGCAGCAATTTTTATCTGAGCATCCAACAGTATTTATGCCTTATTTCTGGTAATGCATTTAACTTGTCATTAAAATGTTCCATTAAGAGCTCCTAGAGTCCCAACTTCAAAATAAAAAGCTAATGTTTCATTAGTTCTAACAATATCCAGAGCACTTCCTGAAAGTAAGTTACCAATTCTTAATTCTTTTCTCCCATAATATAGATAAATTATTTAAAATTTAATTAATTTATCCTCAGAATCCCACAGACAGAGGGTTGCCATTGAGGTATATGAATATATTTAAGAAAGACCCCCAATTCCCTACACATTAAAATCGTGTTATAAATCTTATAACTGACTCAGAGTGCCTTCCTAAGTGGCACCTGATCCAGACTAGAGGTGACACTGTAATGATATTGGTAGTTGTACAGTATGATTCTCTGAACAAGAATTGATCTTAATATTTACAGGAGAGTAGCAATATATATTCCATTCCAAGAAGATGCTATAAATTTTGTCAAGGAAACAGAACTTTTAAAAAGCCATTTTAAAGTTGAATTTATGGTGCTTAATTTTTTTTCAGCATATAAATATTTATAAATACTGCTTATATCAGTGATTTGAGCTAGATACTATTAAAATTTTATCATCAAGCTGTAGAATTTTATGACTGATCCAGTAAGAACAAGAACTGAAAATGATGCTTTTATGATGCAATTTTCCTTGACTGTCACTAATATTTATTCCTTCAACAGGTATGGATGCCTTTGTAAAGCATTTTTTACATCCATAAGTTGTGACATTTCCAAGAAGGCAGGATTATTTTATCTCAAATTTTCAGCATTTGGGATACTACAGGGAGGAAGTTTAAGACATAAGATGCAGGAAAACAAAGAACCAAAAGCAGAAACACCAATTATTATAGAGGAAGTATAGGAGTATAATAGGACATCAACCTGGCTAAAAAATGGATTCTTCTTGGACCTCGAGAAATAAGTGGGAAGTTTACAAAAAGCAGAAACTAGGTCAGATGCAAGGGGAAGATGATAAAGTAATAACACAGAGGGACAAAATCAGGAGGTACAAGGCACAAAGGGGACAAGCTAGTAAAGGGCATAAAAAGTAACGAGAAAGGCAATGTTAGTGATAAGGGAGAATGATGTGGGAAATGTAAGTTATAATATATACTGCAGGAAAATGTCATGCCACAGTCAAACAGGGAGGGAAATTTATTTGCAAGTGGCATAAAGAATGTGAACAGATAGATGACATTCCTTGCTTCAATGTTTTCAAAGAATGAATGTCATCTGCAATCTGATGACTGACACAAGTTCTGTTAATGACGAAAAGGACCTGCTTTAACCTAGAGTAAGGAAAGGGTTTAGTAAACACCTGTGAAAGTCAGAGACATTAAAATTACTTGATGCAATAAACCTCATCCTATATAATTTGAAGAGGTGACCTAAGCAATATATTGTAGTGATTACTCTAAAGAGTTATTGGAATATGGTGAGATACTGAGTGACCAGTGAGAAAAAAAATGAGGCTTCTCTGGAACAAAATATGGTCTGTGAAAACTGAATTATAAATGTACCACTTTAATTTTTCAAGAAAATTGTAGGAACAAACAAGTACCAAGAAGAAACCAAGAAGATCAACAGTCAACATAGATTTATTGAGAACAAATTATATGAATTTCTTGCAATAAAAGAGAAAGAGAAGGGAAGGAATAATAGATATCCATTATGCATTAATATGATGGTATTTCAGAGAAAAGTCTCTTAACAACCTGGCGAAAAGTGTTCTAGATAAAACTTTCAGAAGCTCGCCAGGAAACTTGTAACTGAGCTCACAATCAAATGGAAAAACAAATGTATTGAACTTCTATAAGTGCTTACTGACTCTACTGGCTGCTGAAGTTAAGCAAAATGAAACTTGAATGGGTTAATGGACTAGAATTGAATTCGATCTTGATAAACTTGAGAAAAGGCTTGAAAGCATAAGATTAAATTCAGTAAAGATGAATGTAAATTTTTCTATTTTGATATGAGCATTCTGTAGCATAAATACAAGCTATGATATGTCTCATTTGGTAGCAGTGTTACAGAAAAAGTCCTTCTGGTAAAGGATTACAACATGAATGTGACTCAAACACTGACATTTTTGGAAAGGCCATATGAATGTATAAAAACTATGTATAAACAGCAGTGTAGCTGTATCTTAAGATCATTGCTCAATTTTAGGCACCTTGATTAATGCAAGATATTGATCAGTTGGGCACAATCCAGTGACTGACCAAAGGTTTAGAAAACATCAAAACCAAGAAAAAACCTTGAAATGGTTATTTAAATTCTAGGCGAGATAAGGTTGTAGAGACTGACAGTAGCCTTTAAAAACATAAAAGAATACTGCAAAGAGGAAAAGAATAATTTGGTCTTTATCATGCACAGAGCAAGAAACAGTAGTCTTAAACGACACCATGAAAGATTCAGTTTAGATGTCAGGAAATCCTTTTTAACAGTAAAAGTAGCAATACACTAGAAAAAACTGCTTCTGATGCTCTAGAAATCATCTGAACAGGTGAAAAAAGCACCAATAAAGATCACTTAAAGATGGTCTGGCCATAAAGGGATGGGAAAGGATGACACACTATTTTTTCCAGGTCTATTTTTTAAAATTTCTGTGGAACTACTAGAAAAATTTGGCCATGGATTGAAATTATACAAGATTGTGTCAAGTACAGCTGAATCCTGTAATGGATGTGTAGTGCAAAGAGTGGGTACACAAAGTGTAAATGCTTGTCAAGCTCAGCAGAATTCAAGTTCCAGGTTGGGCTGGTAATGAGTTTATCAAGAAATGTGTTACAGGGAATGCTCCTTGTTCTGTGATGGAAGTTTTCACCTCCTGGGAAACTGAGAGAGCCACCTAGAGATCTCAGCATTCTCTTTTTTTCCTTCTGTAGCGTTTCAAGTCTTGAATGACAGTATTTGTATTTAAATCCCTCCCTGTTGTTGAGGTGTGTCTATAAAGACCCTCTGGTAATCTAAGCTACTTTATACTGCATATTCTAGAAGTTCATCTGCAAAATACTAAATTCCTGTGACTTAACTTCTTCCAGAGAAACTGTTTGATAAACTATAGATAAAGAACATGATTTCTGAGTCCCTGCTGATGACCTCCTGTTAAGGATATACTCCTGTTCATGATATGCAGCTGATTCTATATTATTTGTTTATACAATGAAGTACAATGAGATCTCCTGAAAGACCATCTTCATAGTCATTCCAAGTAACTATTTTACAGTACTTTCAAGGTTGTAATTTTAGACTTTAGAGGAAACATAATGGGAATGTCTAAGACCAAGAACCAGAAGATAATTTGCATCACCCTTTTTGTCCTTCTCATAGGACACAAAGAACAGGCTAATTCATTCATTTTTTCCTCATGCCATGAGTTGAAGAAAATCCACTGCTGACAGAACCTCAACATATGTACAGCTTTGGCAACTCCATCCCTGCTGCCTAATATACTATTAATTCTTAATTAATACATCAAATCCTTTCATCAACCTCACCAGAATACCAACAATATCTTCATTTGCCTTCCTCACGATCCAAGCTCTGTCTTCATAACTCAGCATGGCAATCTCCACCATGCATCTTCATCTTGCTCAAAACTTATTGGTGACTCAGATGTTCCTACTTTCAATATAGTTCGAACAGTGATGTAATAAATGTAATTTCAGTCCTCTGTAAAAAAATTAATAGTCATACTCCTGGCCTTTGTTTTTTGGTACCTCCCACTGATAGAATTATGTCAACTGCACTGCATGGTTTTTCAAGGGGGATCACAGGGAAGATTTACATGCTGGCTTATAAAACTTTCACTTACTTTCTCACAGCACAGCATACTATCACTGCTATTCCTGATTAATGAGGAGAAAAATAATGTGGTTTTGCCTGACAAAAGAAATAAGTTCTGGAAAGTCTCTTCTTAGGAAGACATATTATTCATTTAGCAGAAATACATTCAAGAAAATTATGTGTGAACTTTGAAAATATCAGCTTTGGCATGAATAATGGTTACTATTTTTTGCTTTTGTGAACTCTTCAGCAAGTATTACAAATGCTACACAAGATCAGCACTTGAGCCATACTTGAAAATCTGATGATGTAATAAAGCTACACTCTTGAATAGCAACCAAAATACATGTCATTCAAAATTGAACTTAGAGGTAACCTGCAAACATCTAGTAAGTGAAAGAGAGATCTGGAGCCCAGTAATGCTAGAAGTAGTGCAAATATAAAAGGCAAAAAAAAAGTTGAGTTTACCAACAATTGTCTGTAGCCTGAGGCTTTTAAATGATGCAGCAGAAAATTTACACAGCCCAGTGCCCAGGTGTCCATTCATTTACTACAGGCTGCCTGGAAGCTGTTGAAATAAATGCTGTCAGAAATAGGAGCTGTAGAATTCAGTCTCATCTCTCAGACAGTTCAGAGGTGGTTGCATTCAGTGGTCTCACTGGATCTAATTAGTAAAGGAAAACAAATAACTAAATCCTTTTTTATCTTTTGTTTTTTTCCTGATTCTGTGTAAAATCCAAACATACTGTCAAACAGTGAGGGATAATAAACATTCAAAGTGCCTATTTGTATCTTTGTCTTGGTGTGCTCACAGTACTCTAAGGAAACCAATTAGTACTGAGAATATAACCCTGAGCTTAAAAGTAAATGCTCTCTTAAATAAAATATTGATAATAAAATTAATTTAAATGCATAGTCAAATGTTAATATGTCTGAACAGTCTAAGAATAGTTTATGTTGGAAAATGCCCCTAAAATCATCAAGTTCAACCATTAACCTATCACTGCCATGATTACCACTAAACCATGTTCCTAACACGTTAGCAGATGGATAGTTAATCACCACAAAAACTCCTGGATTAAGCAGCCCCATGTAAAGATTCATTTTATCTGTAAGAAGGAAATGTATCATTATATTTTTATTGCAAAAATATACATCCTAAATTCCAACTGTACTTCGTTCATTTGGAAACCTATTAATTAAGCAAAATAGGTAGGTTAGTATGCTTTTTCTTTATTTTGATATGCATTTTCATTTCAATTAGCTAAACTCTGCTTTGTTAACTTTCCTAAATCACTATCATATTCTTATTTTTCTTGTCATTTAATTGTAACTACAATCAAACTGAGATGGGAGGTGTTTCAAAGCAAACACAAAAGCAGTGAAGACTTCAAGAAACAAAGGACTCTAAATGCAATGAACAACATCAAACTACCTGACATGTGAACAAAAGTTCTTGTATATCAGTTTGGGTCCTGACTCTCTACATCAATATAACATGCCACAGGATGATCATTAATGTCAGAAATGGCTAACTTCTAGAGATTAATGTCTCCCTCACAAAGCAGTAGTTAACCATATAGCATTATAGAAAAACAGTGCTTTAAGGGGAGCCAAGGGGTTGTTTGTTTTCTGCAGTCACAGTGACCACCACTTTGAGTATTTTTGCAATACCTTTTACTTAACTATTAAATAAGCAAACCAAACTTGTCTGTTGCCACTGAGAAATGCAGTCAAATATGACTAAAGAAAGAAAGAAACCAATCTGGGATCCTCCCATCTTGTATTTTTTACACATCTGTTCTAAGTTTATACTCTTGGCAGGCCATTGGTATTGAAACCAGCTCTTAAATATTATGTGTGAAATTCAGGCTCACTGTGCGTCATGCAGGTGTGTGAATCATACGTGAATTGTTGTGACTGAAGAAAGGATAACAAGACTTGACAGGCTAAACACAAGCTAGACATTTACCCAAGGGAGAGATTTTAAAATTTTCAAAGAGTGCTTGGATTCTGTGTGTGAAATAATTTAATATAGCATTTCATGCCTAGATTATTCATACCCAGAATATATTGATTCTTTTGTGCTCAGAGGTCATTAACTATCTTTTGTTACTTACGTTTTAAGAGCCACTAGCTGCAAAAAAGAAAAATTCTACATGTAAAACTCAGGGGATACAGCCTTAATTCCACTTAAATGATTTTAACCTGCAGCATCAACACAGGTGTAGGTCATTGGATATTTTTAGGAATCAGGCCAAAAGCTTATCTACTGGGATGAAATTCTCAAGTAACAGGAGCTGATGTGAAAACTCTGAATCTGGAAACAGAAGAAATATAAGCAACTGGGAAGAAAATAGCAGCTTGTGAGATGAGGGACTGTAGAGAGAGTCTCCTCAGCTTCTGCTGAAACAGGCTTCTTAAGCACCACTCTGGATATGACCTAAACCTAAACCAATTCCACTTGCTGATCACAGTGGCTTGCAGCCCCACTAGTAGCTATGGTTAGTGTATAAGAGCTTTTTCACTACTCTGTTGTTGACAGTATTGGGGCAGGTGGGTTATATTGTAAGGACTCCGCATTTGAACAAAACCTCACCCTTAACCAGTAAAAAGGATGCAGACTGGCTTTGGATTATACTTAAAGAAGAGCAAAATCAAAGATAGAAACAAAGTGAAGCCCACCAATCTGGAAAGCATTACTTCTTAATGTAGCCAGTTAGGACACTTAAGAAACAAAGACAGAAATTAGGTGAGATACCATGTAAATTCTTAAGTGACAGGACTTTCCAGCATCTTGTATAGTTATTTCTGTTCCAGTATGCTAAAAAACCTAAGCTATAGAAAAGTTGTGTTTCCTGATGTTATTGCTTATATGCCTAAAATTAATCATATTTTAAGTGTTTGTACAATTAATGCATTTTCCTAGGCATATTTCAAGTTAGAAATTTCTAATTTTATTTTTAATGGAGAATGAATCTATTTTTCTGCATAATTTTGAGATTTAGCTTCAGCATCATAAAGGACATTTCCTTCCAATAATATCTTGCTGAAAAAAAGCCACTTTGAAGACTGTGGAATAATCAGCTGCATGTTCTGAGTAGGTGTATATAGACTACATGGATAGTTCATGTCTCTTGTCAAATGTTAAGGCATACCAATACTGATTGGACCTTGATTTTTATTTCAAAACAATTCAAACTAAAAAGTAAAATCTTACTGTCTTGCTCATTAGAAAAGCTTCTAAAGCAAGACAAAACAGACCCAGGCTGTTGGTTCTTTCAATCGTTTACCTCTGATTTGTGAACAGAAGGCAAAATAGCAATGTTAAGTAATAGCCTGGCACACGCTTCTCTTCCACTGAGACAGTTTTACAGCTGGCAAACAAACTATTCCCTTGCAACAGATCTTTAGCAAAAAGCTCCTTTGTATTTTGGATGAGAGATGGCATATTGAATGTGTCAGGCTTGGACTATGCACCTTCCTGAAATCTCATCAAAACCTAGTGCCTGGACAGCTTTGAGTCAGATGTCAGGAGTGACAAAAGGGACAGCTAACTGCTTGCGGCTGCCCAACTGGCAAGCTGTCTCTCTGCTGTCAGAGTAATCAATTTGATAGGTCTCGTTACACAGGGAAAGAAGTCATTTTGGAAAGAAAACCAACAAATAGAGCTAGGCTTAGAGCAAAATGGTGGCTCTACGGTTTTAAATTCGTGTCACATTTAGGCATCTTGCCTCATTACTTGGATGGGATTCTGAGCAGAGTGCACTTCCTCGTGTGGTTTTGGGGTAAGAAATTCTAATATCAGCTCAGACACACCAATTGGTTCATTCCTTTGAGATGTGCAGTGACACCACAGGCATCTGATTCTCGCTGACTTAAGAGTCATTCTCACTCACCCAAATGAAGGCAACAGCAAAAGTGTAGATGGCAACCCAACAACAATGCTTGCTCTTTGCCTCCACAGTGCACATACAAGGACAAGCAGAAGTTTGGTCCTGCTGGTGGGAAACTGAAGTTAGCAAAAGAGAGATATTTGGAGCACAGTGTATTTATTCCCTCCTTTCTGCCAGGCAAACATACTGAGAAGCTACTGAAAGATCTGTGTTGTTGTACATGTCTTTGGACAACCAAATAATTATGCTTCCTTTCTCACTGAGCTGCTTGAGGAAGTGGAACAGAAAACCTGGGGAATTCTCACACTTGGGGGATAAAACATTGATACAAACAACAAAATCCAAAATAAGCGCTGTTTTCCAAGATCTATTAAGCAAGAGACATATGCTACTGAACAAATTTCTAGGAATTAATGGCTGCTTCAGTACCACTTGCAACTGAATTCAGTGCTAGTAAAACAACTTGCAAGAAAGTTTAATATCAGTAAGCTATTTCAGTATGGAAATGGTTAGATCCAGATGATTTAGATGCATTTGGCATATAGCCACAAAAGATCAGTGGTGATTCTTGTGGCCATGCCTAACTCTAAATGCTGGAGATTTCATGAATAGAGTTTTACAACCCTTTGTTGAGCAGCCACCATCCTGGAATGAGAAAACACAAAGATCTCCATCTTTCCACTATGTCCCAGCATACAGGTGTCAAACATGTAGGTGTGCTTATCACTGTAGAAATTGCCGTTCTCATTAATTAATTAACTACTACACCATAAAAAAAACCAGAGGAAAAAACAGGTTCAAGGGCCTCCTCAGCTTTTCCTTTGTTTCTCAGCTGTACCTGGTCAGTAATGTGACCAGGCTAGTTCAGCACTTGTTGAAGGACAGTTTTGGGAGATGGCTGCCTGATGGCAATCCTTGGAGTTGGGACCTGAGGTTGCTCCTCCTGCCTTGTTCTTTTACCTCTTTCTAGAAATGAGTGAGAGAGTGTCTCCCTTTTCCCCCCTCCATTTCTTTCCCAGCCCAGTTTCTACATTTTTACATAAAAGTGAAAGATAAAGATTTAAGTCATTTCAGACTGAGGTAAAAGAACCAAGATCTTAGGATACTTGGTTTGATCTCAGCTGAGTAAAATCACAGTGAATTAGATCACTTGCTCATAAATGCTCATTTCTCATAAATACATAGGATTTACCATGTCAAAAGCTATGTTTCAATTTTTGGCTTTACTACAAATTTTATTAGGCTATTAAAAGGCAGTATTAATGCTCTGTGAGGTATTCAGAAGGAAAGTCCCACATCAAAGTCCAAATGTATGGAGGATATCCATACATTTAACCTTCAAAATATGAAGGATTAAAGTAGGTGGTTTTCTGCTCAGTAAATCATTGCTGAAACAAATGAATGATATAAAATCAAATATTGTATTAAAATTGTATTGCCTACCAGCTAGGAGGGAAATATTTTCAAATGTATTGTCTGCATAATAAATTCAGATGGACTTCATTAAAACAGATATCTTCTAGAAAAAAAATTACGAAATTTTTCTGTGATTCCAACCACAGAATTTCGATATTTATTAGGCTCTGAAGTAGAATTAAAAGTATTCCATCTTTGCCAAAAATATAAATAATATATTCTGAGGAAAACCTATTTCTCAGGTGTTTATCACATCCACCATTGGTTACATTAAAACTAATGAAAACACTCATTTAATATATAACACTTAGAAAATTGGATGCCATGTTCTTTCCACATATCTTTTTATAGAAAAGAAACACAAGTATCATTTTCAGTATATACTGATGCTAGGAGGGGTTATTTATTTAATTTAATGATTTAATTAGCTTTTTTCCCCACATACACAATTATGTGTTTACTAGCATATCTGATGAAAATGTTTTAATAATCCAAAGATCTCCATCTTTTAAACCAGTCAGGTTTTCAGGCTTCTTTTCAAATACAGATAAATAGTATTGCATTACTGAAAGTATCAAGCATGAGAAAAAAATTTGCATTTTCATTGATCTCAGATGAAAATAAATTGTTTAGTCTATTGAAATTTTGTGAGCTACAGGGGTTACTCAGGCTGTGAGATAACATACAGAAGCTTGTTTGACTCTAATTATTCTCTTTTTCTTTGCTAAATTTTGACTGAAATAATAGCAATTGAAATACATTCAGTGTTACTCTTTAGGTCTTCTTTTTTTTTTTTTTTTCTCTAAGTCTTATCAAAGTGGAATTACTCTTCTAATGGCCTCTGTTTATTTCAAATAATATTTAATTATATATTTATCTTTCTTTCTATTTGATTTTAATAATAATGTTTTCTCCATGTTAATGTATCTGTAGAGGAAGCATCTGTTCCCAGTAATATGAATTTCTAGTAATATGGAGGGTTTTTCCTCCTACACCCTGGATTTTACTATACTTATCTCTAGCTTTTTAATGACATGATTCACTTTAATATATAACTTTACGTACTTTTTTTGAAAAGATTTATATTCTAGCAGAAATCTACATCCCTATGCACCCTCATTGTATTACTCTAATTTCTGTTGTCTTTTCTGCCTTACTTTCTTGTCTCCAGCTCTCTAATTAAAACTGTCTGTAGTTTGTTTCAGGAAAGAGTTATAATGGCAATCCAGGGAAAACCTCTGCGTTTAGCCACTAGATTTATTAGGCAGTCCTAGCAATCTTTAAGGAAGAACAGTTTACTATGAATTTTTGCTCATTGGTCAAAACCAAAATAATCAAAAGTTCATCACCACATTTGTTCCTGGATTAGAAGACACCTAATATTGAAACAAGTGGGAATATATTGCAGTCCAAGAACCTTCAAATCCCACTCTTGTCACAAAGGGAGTCTCGATTCCGCAGATACCATTTGTGCCCAGCACCTTCCTGAAGGTGCCTTTGAAAGGCAGGGTTTCAGGCAGGCCACCTTTCAGCCCCTGCATCCTAATTAGTGTTCAGATGTGCTCATGTGTTTTGAAGAAAGGTGCAACAGGAGACAGCTCCTTGTCTTCAGGGAAGACAAATGAAATTAAAAGGTCTAACCCATATGAGGGCTTAAACACTGGAACTAATATGAAAGATGCTGACAGGCTCTTTTTATCAGCCACCTTTTAAACATGTGTAATTAGGATCACCACGGGAGTATCAAATTAATATGCAGGGGAGGTAATATTAAAGAGAATAGGTGACATGAGACCACAATGGAATTTGTGAAGCCTCTTTTGTCTTTGAGGACCAAAATAGTGCAGCCAAAGCATGAAGTCCCCCAGGAGTTATGTGGCATCATTAATCCATTTAAGTGGCATGTGGGCAAAAATGTAAAGAAAATAAAATTCTAACCTGCACCACCCAAAAGTTCTCATAAACTTAGAATACACAAATCAGCAGACAATGTTAGCAATGTGTGCTCATCTTCATCCCTCACAGCGCTGGGTGCTTTCCCCAAAACAGGAAAGGGACAAAAGACTTTTTGTACAATCTCCATACTCCTCTGGATACAGAACCTGGCAAGGCTGCAGCATGACTTGGATTGGGTTGTTGAGAGACTCTTCTCAGCTGCTCTTCCATTACCCTCCAGGGAAAGGTAACACCCCCACGTGTCCAACCCACCCGAAAAACAGGTTGCAGGTAGATGGTTACACTTGCAGCAAGCAGGTAACATTTTGGACTAGAACTAGAGGCACTAGTGAGAAACTCAAGTTGGGTACCACAGCAACATTTCCAGACATTTTATAATAACTATTGTGACTCTTTATGATGAGAATTATGCTTGGATTTGTTTTTTTTTTCCAAATTATCCTAAGGAAATTTGGCAGTAATCAATTTATTTAATGAACAGAGTTCCTTTTCACCATAAATTTTCTATCTGTTGAGACACTTTTTAGAAGTATTGTCACAAATTATAAATTCCTGATGATCCTTCTATTAAATTGTATTGTGATATAAATTAACATTTTAGAGGATATAAATAAGTAGCCAGCTCTCATATTTTACAATGAAAACCAAACTTCAAATAAAGTCTTAACATTTTTTTCTTTCCTGGTGAAGAGTAAGTTTGAACTGCACTGTCACATTGTTGTCTTTTGTGGGGACAAGAAAAAGGGGAGCCATGAAGAAACAGGAAAAAAAATAGTAAGGAAACAACTCACTATTTATTCAAAGAGATTAGATTAGAATCTAATTCAAATCTTATTAGTCTCATTTGGGGAACTCCCACTGGCTTTAGTCATATTCAGGTTCAACTCTTAAGTTAAGTAGTTAATATTCTGAATCACACTTATTCTAAGGACCACATAATTTATATTTTGGTATTCCTCTGACTTCCAGTGCATCAGGAAAAAGTGCCATGAGCAAAAGTGTACAGTTCATCTGAGACAGCATGTGGTTTTGTTGCACAAAACTTGTTTTATTTGTCTGTCTCTGAATAAGCTGCCTCCAGATAATTAAATGGAACTGTAGGTGAAGGCAAAGTTGTCCAACATTCTCTTAAAAGAACATTTTAACCAAGTGGGTCACATTTCCTGTCTTACAGTATTACATACAGTATAGCCAGTTTATCCTGATACTGAGAATAGTGTGCTCAGATTCTCAGTAACAAATGTAACAGAGAAAATAAGTAATGAGTCTAAGGCTTGGGTTGGCTCTGACCAAGTGCAGAGGTTTCAATTCAGGAAGTTTCATAGCCCCCATCAGTGACATGGACAATCTTGTAGTCCCTTCTGCCTGCCACCTTTCCCTCTCTGTGGCAATTTGCTTCCTAGTGTAATTTCCCAACACTCCATGTATCTGGGAAGGAAATTCCTCTACCCTACAAATATTTGGAATTTAAATTTGTTTAATATTCCAGAAGAAAACTAATGGAAGGTTAATGAGATGCTCTTCTACAGCCATTTGGATTGAAGGTTTATAATGACATGAACACCAGAGACAGAAAAAGAGACTGCCGATTATGCTTTGTGATCAGGGATTTAGCAGAATTAATTTCAAGTGCCTGTGTCAAAATATATTTAGGCTGGTACTACAGAAGTTAATTAGTCCGCAAAGAGAAGCTGAAAGAGGACATGTTCAGAGAAGCTGATAAACTAGACAGTGACATGACATGAGCTGCAGTACTCTGGTGTTTGTTTGAGATAATTTGCTGTACCAGAGATTTGTCTTTACTGCTTTTTACTGACTGAAAATATTTCCATTTAAAACTATTTTAGGTTCCAGTGATATTTTTCTTCCTATCATTTATCACTCCCACAAGATAAGTGAAAAAATTAATCCTAGTCTGTTCATGTCTGACACACAAATACTTTTCTACAGATTCAAGTCTTGAGCACAGCTTTATTTGTACCTCTTTTCCTTGAATTTGCTTATCATTCATAAATAACAATTTGTGACTACTCAATCTGCTGATAAAACGCATTCTCTGAGATTTCAGTAATTCTTAATGATCTTTTGAGGAAACACTAACAAAGGAGGTGCTCAGTGCCTCCCTGAAGATGTATTTCTCAGGCTACTGACTGGCCTTTATGTAATGAGTTGAGTGAGAAACGTCCTTTGAGTGCATCACAAACTCTTACACAGCTAAGGTGGAATGGCACTGGCCACATGAGGAACTCCTACAGTGAAGAACAAGAGCAGGGATAATCAGTCATCCCATGACAAACTTGTAATTTTCTCTATCTGAGCTTTAGCCTCAGGAGAGCTGTATTGTTATTGCTGCAGTTTTGAAAAATAATTTTCCATGGTGTTGGAAACAATTCTGTTGGAAACTCTCTAGTTACTGACCTGAGAAACACTTTATAAATTAGTCAGTAATGAACTGCTGCCACAAGGCTTTAGACATAAACTGTTAGCAAGTCCGGGAAAGAGATTGGAACCAGACACAACTAGAATTCTCTTTGACAAGGAGTTCAGGAGGCAAGGTCGTCCTTTCTGAATCTCACCACCCAAAAGAGGGTCTCCCCTGCCCCTTGCTTTTCCCTATTAAATTCTTAGACATAAACCATTGAGCAAACCTGGGAAAAGGATTGGACTCAGTCACACCTGGACTCCGTGAGGTATTAGAAAGCATTAGAAATCTCTAAACCTTGTGACTCAGGGGAGAGTCTCCCTCTTAAAACTTTGCTCCTTTTTTAACCCCAGTCTACACATAAATCATTCTAAATAGATCCTAATTCCATTCTCTTGTGTACATTACATTTGTGTAGTAATTAGTAGAGTGACCCTTGCAACCAAACTTTGTCATGTTTTAGTAAATGTATAAAAAACCTGCTTTTGCTGGTACCTTTTTCAATGATGTTTTAAAGCAGCCCAAACCACTCATTTTACTGCAGTATTTATTGTTACTTAATGTCTATTTTAATGTTTTTCTCATATTTCATAATGTTTTGTTAATGGAGTCTACTTTTCAAGTTTTTTTGAACTAGGAGTCTGAATTTTTGGTGCTGTTGGATACATTACTGGAAAGTGTTTTCCGTTATCCATCTATGAATAGAAAATTTATTCCATGAAATCTGGAGAAAAGAAATTAGGAATTTACTTGTGTCTGCAGAGCTCTCAATACTCATCCTGCATCAGTTTTCTCCCCCCTGCTGCCATGGCTTGGACCACAGACATGAGAGTCCCATTTTAGGTGTTTTTTGTCTTTTTTTCCAGGTTCTCCATGGGCTTGGACAGGGTTTTCTGGCTGCTGAGAGACCCCATGCTACAATAACTATGTTCTTTTCAAGTGGTGGAAATGCCAGAGAATATACTGAGGCTCATCAACATGAAAAGCATCTCTTTCCAACCACAAAACCTCCAGAATTATGAATAAATGGAGCCCTTTCTAGAGCGTAAATATTAGACAGATAGCAGAGGACCAAATTGCAGTTCTAGCAGCTGACAGATGAGAAATTAGAGAAAAAAAATTGTCTTTTAAACTCCAGACACAATAAGGTGCCCATCTCTCATGTTCTTATATGTTTCTATCAATGACTTCTGACCTCTGGAGACACCAGAATACCAGGATACTTGTACATTAGTAACCACAGCTTTGTTGTTACTGATTTTGGACCACAAAGCAAATCTGATATTATCTGAATCTATTTTATTCCCTGGTCTCCAATGTCTTGTCATCTTTTAATGGCTTTTGTTTCTTTACTGGTCATCTTTGTTTATACTCATAGCCATGTCCAGTTTATTACAAATTCATGGCCAAGGCTGATTTTCTGTCTTTAGAGAACCAAGACTCTTAAGTGTAATTAGCATTCAAATAGGTTAATTATTTTATACTTGTGTACGCAGGAAGGTTTTTCCAATATTCAGAATTAATAACTAAAAGCTTCAGGTCTCCACTATAAGGCAAGAAGATTAGTAGCAGTGGTATTGTGAATGTAAAAATTAAATAGTCATTAGTACAGCTGAATCAATTATGTGTGCCATCATGATAACTTTAATGTGCATATTTTATGCAAATGTATAAATCATAACTTTCCCTTACTACTTAGAATTTATTAAAATAAAAATATTCTGATCTGGTGAGATTAAAATAACAAATGTGAACAAATTCAGAGCACTGTGAGTTGCTACTTATCCAATACTTTCTTCTGTAATCTTTTGTTCTTTAGTGTTTAGATGAACAGATTACATATTTAAGAAGGGGGAATTGACTAAGAGGATCTACTTATATAAATTGTTAAGAAGTCCTTTTTTGTCAGAGAATTTAGGATTTATTTCTGAGAGATTTTTGGTATGTGCTTGGCATGCAACATTCTTGAAGAACTGCTAGGTCTGCAAAAAAATCCAGGAAATGGTTCTCTTATTCAAAGTTAAGCAGCACAACTGCATTCATGTTTTTGTTGTTCTGACACCAAGTACCACACAGTCATTACAACCCACACTCACAAATCGGAGACTTTATTGTCATTATCACTTTATCCTTGGGTATTATTTTTTCAGCTCATCCATTTTAAGACTCTACCTTTTCAGAAAAAAATCTGCATTTGTAAAAGCAATTTGATATGTTTTACTAATATGTAAGGAATAATATTGAAATCTGATAAAATTTTCTGCCTTGACCACTCCTGCTTTTAAATATTCCTTATTTCCAGAATAATGTCTTTTGCTTAGAACTTTTTTAAACAGATCAAAATTTTTGGAAACAAAAAATTCCATTAGTAATTTTTATAAATTTTAAGACAATTATAAATATTAACAGTGCCATGGAAAATTAAACTAGTGTAAATGACTCCTTTCAAGGTTATCATAGACAAGACACCTTATGATAAATGTTAATAAATTTTGCAAACTTCAATTTTTCAAAATTATCTTAAAAGCACAAATCCTTTGCAAAGAATAACCTGAGGGTTTGTTTTTTTCTGGGTTGATGTTTGGATTTCATTGTTTCTTTTTTAATTGGGAAGAGTGTGTGTGTGTGACTACTGGTTGTTTATCTGTGTGCTGCTTTTCTCCCCAGGGAAATGCAATCCAGCAAAGTGAAAGCTAGCTATAAGACAGAAATTCTAATACAAATTTTAGTTAAGAAACCAGTGACATGTATATATACTTACCTGTTTAATCATTAAAATAACTGAATAAAAGAAAATCTGTGAAGTTAGATCTAAGGGAGGCTTATGTGCCTCTAATGCATTTTTACCCTGTTAAACATACATATGTATGCACACATTGTATTAGACTTTGTAAAAGCATTTTATATAAGCTTGCACACATTTGGGAAAATACTTAGAGAAGTGCTTCTTTATTAGAGATTGATGTGTTTGTTTTTTGAAAACCATCACCCATATAAAACTTTAGTGATTTCCTGTACTGTTAGTTATTTTATTTGCATATCAAAATACTATGTAATGTTCATGGTCCATAAATATTTTCTCAAATGTTAACAAAGGAATTTTTCAGTAATTTGCTTTTCCTGTGTAACCCTGACTCAGCCAAGTTGTTTTGATGCAGTATAACATTAATCTTTACCATCTTGACATTAATTTGGGCTTCTGCTTTGCATGAATGTCTCACTTTACTGTCTTGCATAATCTTGGCTATTGATCTACAAGTAAGAGTGCATTCTTCATAGATAAGAAGAGCATATTTACAAGAAAGCTCTTAGCTGACTGTATCCACATCTATAGTACATTTTGCCCAGTGTATGTAAGGAATAAAATATTTTTCATGTTGTGGGTAGATGAAACCTTTGAAATTGAAACAGTGTAAATAAGAGCAGAATTTAACAAGCTGTATTTTCTGGATCAGAAATATAATGCTTAACTCAGAGCTTCCTTTTCGTTTTCCCCTATGTCTGGACTAATGAACTTCTGCTACCCCTCTTCCTCAAGGAATCAAAAGGTCAGCAGTTGGCACCTACCTCTGGATATGCAAGTTGAGATGAATCAAAATAATTGGTACACCAGCATTATGTTTTTAAATATGTATAGTGCATTACAATAGTGTAATTCAGCTATGAAAATAATGTAGTAACAAATAAATTTCTGTCACAGCTATGATAATTGGTTTATTTTTATCTGAACTGTTCTAATCCCTGAAAACCAGATAGGAAATGAGTACATCAATCCCTGAAAACAATAGTTTGCAGCACTAATAATATATTTGCATGTACCCTCTCTAATTAAACTAGGAAATAATTATTTGGCATAGCAGGGGGAATCTAGGTGGTTTTTTTTTGAAATATAAATAGAACGGTAAATGAAGAATGAAGGGGCCTCTCTTACAAGTGATCTCAACTGCTTTTACAAATAACAGTGTGTTTTTAAGCCAGTAGATGTAATGCAATCTAACATACCTGAAAAGAAAGGACAGAAATAATAAAATCCTACAGACATTTAGAAATGACAAAATTTGAAGAATTTCCTCTTGGAACCCAGGTTCATTTTTTTATCCTGGAAGTTTTATATCAAGGAAGATGAAATCTCTAAGAAATTATCCTGGCTCTTACAAACTACTAGTCCCATGTTAGTACATGGCTAAGTGTAATAAACCCTTTATCACAAAAGTCAGGTAAAAATAGTTACCTTGGCACAAAATGGCATTTTGTAGGCTGTATTGCAAAATTATTGAAGAGTTTAATGCTTGCACCTCCAGCTGGTTTGCTGGAACAATTATTACCATTTTTGCAGTTCTCAGTTTCATCCGAGAATATTCAATCTGCTTTGCTGTACTGCTTGGTGCATATTTAAAATTTAACTCCATAGGTTTTGGTTGCCATGGACCTCTAAAACCGCTGCAGAAATGATGAAGTTTGCCCTCATAGACGAGTTGTGTTCATTGCAATGTAATGAAGAATGTATTAAAGAGTGGTATCCTAAGAAAAGAGTTCTTCCTAGTTTTAAGGTAGCCCAGTGCAGCTGATAGTCTCAACAAAAAGCCTGAGAATTAATCCATTTTTAATTGGAGATAAAGTAGCTACAAATGATTGAATTGTCAATATTTTAATGCTGACAATGATAAAGACATTTTATTTAAAATAAACAAATATAGGCATTCAAATGACACAAAAATGCCTAAGGTCTCACTGCTGAAGTAAGATTTCTGGGTTATTCCTGGGCTGAGATGTTGTTCTGCAAAATTAAATACAGCCCAAAGATATACTTCAAGAAAAAATCTTTCTGCTTTATAATAAGAAATGAAAAAAAGAAACCCCACCAAACAAAAGAAACCAGACTCCATTTATTACTTTATTACTGTCTTAACTCTGGATCTGAAATCAAACTGTGCTTTTACCTGTTCAATTGCTATGTCCTGAAATGAAGGAGTCTGAGCAGGCACAGTCTGAGTTCATGTGCAATGCTATTTTCACCCAGGCTTGACTTCATTAGCTAAAGTTCTCTTTAAATCCACACAGCCTGAGCAAAATTCAAACCTCTGCAACTCATTGTATTCCAAACTTCTTCCTTGGAAGGAAACAGAAAGGCAATGCAAAGGAAATTTTCATTAACGTAATTAAATCACCCAGCTTAACTATCCCTTGCTTTAAACTTATCCAAGTAAAATTTTTCTTTCAAACTTGATGAGGCTCATAATCCTTTTAGAAATCAAATCAAGACTGAAGAATACAAATGCTACATTGCCATTTAACAGATGGTTATACAGACCATGAAATAAATACTAGTTTTCTGAATAATTTACATTTTTGATCTCAGTAAGGACAAAACTATGACACCTGGAATAACCTAATTTTGAACCAGTTTCTGGTTTTCTTTTATGTAGGAAAAGTAAAAGTGTTAATATTGTCGGAGAGATTTTTTTTTTAAACCTGCAATATGTAATGGAAAAATTTCGTCAAAAAGGAATTACTTTTTGAAACCAATGAGCAATTTTAGAATTAAAAATAAGAAAGTGTTTTTTCTCAATTATAACATTTCCTACTGTAATGCCATATACTCTTTTTTTTGCTGCTGTTGAAATTCTTATTACTTAAAAATTCTGGAAAGCAATATGTGTACTGATTGATGATGTGCCATCAAGATATCTGCTATCTTTCTTGATTGCTTTGGATATTATTATTATGTGTTATGATAATATGAGGGAAAATAATTTCATTGTCCTTCTTGCTTCGATGAGTTCTTCTAGTTCATGTATCACCTTTTAAAAATTAGCCTTGCATCTGAACTTGATATAATAAGCTTTCTTGAAATTATAATTGACATAACCAATAAAAATGTTAATCTTTTTTGAAAGCTTTGAATGTACAATATAAATATTCACAAGTTTGAACTTGATAGTCAATAAGAAAATGAATTCTACTAATCATTTTCTCTGGAAAGCTTTTGCTATAAAAAACCTTTTATGACCAAGCTTGATATTTTATGTGGATTTTCATTTATAGAAAGAACATCTTGGGTTCCCCAAGCACAGAAATGATCTCCATGATTTGTGTCGTGTAATTCAGTTTCATGGCTCAAGGAAATTGGGTGAATTTTAGAGACAAGTGAAAGGGTGTAAGATCTTAAAGGCAGGAGTCCCCAGCAGCACAAGAGGACCCAGAGCTGAGCAGAAGCAGGAGCACTGTGCTGAGATCTGCAGTCAGAGAGCTGTTGCAGAAGCACAGCTGCCCAGAAGCAGCTGAAAGGAAGGATAACCAGAAGGCAGCAAGGACAGCTTTGACTGAACACCTAACTCTGCTTCCTGGTTGGTGTGAACATGCAGCTGGTAAGCTGAGCTGGCCCTGTGTTGTCCAGAGGTTTCAGACACCTCAGGTTCAGTTAAGGTGTGTAGTCACTTGTAGTTATACATATTCTGGACAGCAAACCATTAATTTATCACCTCCATATAGAGATTCAGTCTTACAGTGCTGGAAGATCTTGTTAGTCTGTGAGTCCTTTCCTGACTGACATGCTCTTAAGGTGGACAGGCAAAAAAAGCCTGAAAGCACCTGAGCCTTTCTCTTGCGGTGTAAAGGGGAGGAACACTGCAAGGCTGCTCTGCTTTCTGGGCTGGGACACAAACCAGATATATCACTCTTTCCACCAGCTTTTCTTTAGACTGAGCTATGCTGTTCTGTGACCTCTGTCCTGTCAGTGTCAGCTCCACAATGTTAGCAGAATGAGCTTTTCTAGGATTTTAAGATATGGGCACCTAAATTTTCAACTGAAGTGGACTTCAGTGTAAGGTGACTATCCAACCAATGCTTAATAGTGTAATAAAACCAGCAGTACCTGTGGTCCTTCACAAAAGCAGCAACATAGGCACCTAAGCCATATCTGGGAAACCCAACTGTTCATAAGTCTACAGAAATGGAACTAGTTAAGAACAGATTTTGTGACCTTTTCTCCTAGACTTAGTACCACAAATTTTATCTGTGCTATACTTAAAGCCTGTGTTATATCCACGTTTATGTTGTATTCTGTTTAATTTTTACCTCTTCCATATTACGAGAATTTAAATTTTTCTCCTATCTCTTCTGTCTCTCCTTAAAACAAATTCACCTCAGTTTTGAAAACCATATTTTTGTGTTATTCTTGAAGCTATTATTTTCACACAGAACTACACATTCTTACTTTTGGGCTGATGCCAGTAATTCTTCAATTTACTGCTCTGTTGCTTGGAGCTGTTGATCCCTTGGCCCTTTGTCAGTACTTATAGGTCTGATGAAATTAGCATGATCTGTTACTTTCCTGATAATAGGGTCTCAAATATCCACCTATGATTTTAGTTCTCTCTAGTCACCCATTTAGCTGTCATCAATCTATTCTCTGTATTACACTACTATCTCAGCTCCTTAACCCCTCCTAAAACCTTCAGGCAGGAGGTAGCAACCAGACAGGCGAGGAAAGGGAGAAAATTTTCTAAAGCTCATACAAATTAAAGACAGGTTTTCAGGCTTTCTCAGCTAGGTGTTGGTGTTGTGCCCAGAAGCTTGGCTTCCTGTGAGAATACAGACTGCTGAAGAGACCCTTTGTGTGCTGATGTGAGCTGGAGACATTGCTGCACTTGCACAGCTTGGGTAGAAAACAACTACAGCTGTGACTTTCTCTTGCTGCCTACCCTGCTATGGCTTGATCAGGGAAAGACCTCCACAAAACAAAATCTTCAGTGAATTAAGGCACAAATCATAAAGAATATCTTTTCTTAGCAGAGAAGGAAGTGTTTTTTCTTGCATTTGTGCTTTGCAGTACCCTCTGCAGACAGACATATCCTCAGTGCGAACCCTCTGGGTTGATTTTAGCTTTTGTTCTACACACCTATCTTTTTCCTTAAAGACCTTCTGACTGCAGAACTAAGATTAAAATTTAGAAGTTTCTCACTTCATTTTATCTCTCAGTTAAAAAGGTAGTCTGAAAAATATCTGTTTTGATTGCAAACCAGACTATGAGAAAACAAAGATCAATTATCCACTAGGAAGGCATGTAATTTCTTCACTTTCACCAATGGTATGTTCATTTATCTGTTGAATCTACAGAGACAGCTAGGCATCCTCTGTGTTAAATTACTACGGTGAGATAAAGAAATATGTTCTGGGTGCAATGTCTATTCTGCTTTCTTTGTGGGTGGATGACAAGATTGATATGAAATAAGCATCAGCCAATAAAAATGTAACCATCAAAAACAGAACAGATTAGGCTATCAAATATTGCCATTAAAAATGATCTTCCATAAATCTGAATCTAAATATTATAAATAATTGTGTTGTCAAATGGGAATTGGGGAAAAAGATAAAAAGATGACAAAGAATGACTTTCAATGTTTTTAATTTGTTTATTACTGTGGTAAAATATCGCATTCAGCAAAAGCACTGGAGAGGGATGGCCTCCATTACAATAAGAAATAAATGTTCATCTGGGAGGATGGATGATTCTTTCTAGATGGTTCTTATTTGTTATATATTAAGATTAATGTGCTGTTCATTGAAGCATTATTTATCTACATGAAGAAGATAGGCATAGGAAAACAAAAAGAAGACAGAAACCTTAGCTTTCTCTGCCTATACATACATACACATATGCACACAGGCAGACACGTGTATGTGTATCTGTGAATATGCTCTATAATTTCAGAAGGCAGAAGCTAATAGTCCTTATACCTTGACTTGTGGGGCATTGTTTTAACCACACCAAAGTGTAGTCTTTTGGGTGCTCCCACCCCATCCCATACATTTTTGTCTGAATCAAGTTAATCTGATCTCTCCATCATCTGATAAACTTTTAAAAAAATTTCCTCATGTATTTTGTCCAGCCACAGACTTTTTCAGAGCTACTTTCAATTTCAAAATTTAATTTTCAAGACAAAAAATTAAAAAAAAAAAAAAAAGCAGTGTGCTGAAGGAGAAGAAGACTGTGTTAGCCAAACAGTACAGTTTCCAACCACGCTTGAACTTACAGGGATGGTATGATGAGAAAAATATGCTCTTTCTTTCCTTCACCTTCAGATCCTTTCTTTCCTCCAATATGATTAAACTCACTACAATGTGGAGGGTGCAGCACAGGTGTCTGACTGCAGAGCCCATGTCTCCTGTGCCATCTTGGAGGCCAGGGCCAGGCAGGGGCCAGGCATGGCCGGGCATCTCCCTGAGCCCAGCCACAGTCACTTGTGGAGGTCTGGCAGGATCCAGGGATGCCAGGCCTCTGGGTCTCTGCTCAGCAGGAACCCATCCTGCCTGTCCCTCCTGTGACCAGACAGGCAGGGACTGTACAGGCAGTGATCCTTACACCCCCAATGCGTGCGGGTCGCTGCCTGTAGAGTCCCAGTGGAGAAGCACGAGGAACGTGGATGCCAGATGCTCTTCAAAGAGAACATCGGGAGAAGCAGCACTGTTTAATTAACTTAACAATTTGAATTGACTTTTTTTCTGGTGTTTGGCAACATTTACATTAATTAAGGATGTGTTACAAGGAAACTGGTCTCGTAGCAGAAGTTTTATCAAACCCTAATACCCTATTACATCCTCCAGGATTAATTCTTTTTTCCCAGTCCTGTGGTCCAGAAATTATGTTAATTAAACAAACACTTATTCTGTTGTTTACAAGAAGTAGTATAACACAGAGTAAATTAAGAATTAAATAAAGGTTTTGCTTTTTTCTCAAATGAATTTTTCTCATTCTTCAATAATGTTGTGTGTGATCTGTTATAACTGAAATCATTTGGAAAGGTTGAACTACTAAGTTCCTGTAGAAGGAATAATGGACTAGGCTCTTGTTTCCTCATGGAAATGCATGAAGTGTCAGAAATGAAGAAACACACACATACTTTTTCTGCTTTAAGAATATTTTCTTACACCACTATTCTTGGATTAATCAACTCTAAGATGTGGAGAATCATAACAAATTATGTGATTCAACAGTAATGTTTTGTTGGTCAAAACTAAACAAATTTTAATTTCTTTTTTTATTTTTTTAAAAAAATTTAAGGGTAATGGCAGGACAGGTTCTCTCTGCCCCTAAAGGGATTATTTGCTGGTTTGCATTTGCTGGGCTATTTTTAATAAATAAGTTGGCAAGAAGCATGAAGGAAGAAATACAGTGATGGTTCATCAGGAAATGTGAGGATATATTCACCATTCACTTTTATTCACCTCTTTGTGTGAGATGTGTTAGGGAATGTTTTGAAACAGTAATTGAAGACCATTTATGCAGGGGAAAAAAAAAAAGAGAAAAGTCTATACCTACAGACATAATAACAGTGCATAAAAGAGCTGAGATTTTCCAAGCAGTTATTCCATGATCAAAAGTATTTTCAAGATTTTTACCACTTCCTAAATTTTTTTAAGTTCCTTGAGCAAATGTGTCTGTGTGTCTGTGTGTTCAAACATACTGAAGCTCATTAATTTTGATCCATACATTTTGTGTACATATACACATAATTGTTCACTCACACAGACACACACACAGAGATATATACACACATTAACAAAATTCACCCTAGCCAACAAAAAAGAAGGCAGAAAATCTCATGTAGTCAGCATGTGGTAAGATATATAAAATAGGACATAACTGTATTTGCCCTGCTCTGTTATTCATCATCCTAGTTTATTCTCATGGAGGGTATGAATTATTCATTTTTAAGCACAATAGGAAAACATTAGTTCAGTTTAATGGCCAAGTGGGATTTTCTAATGAAAGACTTGTGAGTGATTCACTGTAATGACATGTGTTTTTACAAGAACAAGCGTTGAGAAGCAGTCATAATTTTTTTTTCAGACAATGATACCCTGGGTCATGAAAATAATTTCATTTTGGTTATTGATAGAGAAAATGGGAAGTGGGTGACAGTGTTTTCTTTCTCTAACATACCAAAACACTATATGAATTAGCTTCCAACTAGTAAACCACACTGGCTATATTCTTAATAACAGAGGAAAAAAGGTTGATTGGTGAGCAATTCCACCAGCACCCCCAAGTGTACTGAGGGAGCTGGTGGAAGAGCTTGCCAAGTCGGTTTTAATCATTTACCAGCAGTCTTATAGCCAACCAGGGATGTCACAGTTGTCTGAAAATTAGCCAGTGTAACACCCATCTACAACAGAGAGCCAGAAGGAGATCTGGGGGATCTCTAGGCCTATCAGTCTGACCTCCATGCCAGGGAAGGTCATGGAGCACATAATCTTGAGTGCCATGACGCGTCATGCGCAGAAAAACCAGGGATCGTGCCCAAACAGCAAGGGTTTATGAAAGGCAGGTCCTGCTTGACCAACCTAATCTACTCCTATGGTGGGTGACCTGCTTAGTGGATGAGGGAAAGTCTGTGAACATTGGCTATCTAGACACTGGTAAAACCTTTAACACCATTTCCCACAGCACTCTCCTGGAGAAACAGGCTGTGCTCTGTTAAATATCTTTATCAGTGATCTGGATGAGGGCATCCAGTGTGCCCCTCACCCCAAGTTGGGTGGGACTGTTGATCTGATGAAGGGTAGAAATGTTCTGCAGAGGGATCTGGACCAGCAGGATCCATGGACCAAGGCCAGTAATATGAGGTTCAACAAGGCCAAGTGTCAGGTCCTGCACTTGCATCACAACAACCCCGGATAGTGCTACAGGCTGGGGACAGAGGGCTGGAAAGTGCCCAGCAGGAAAGGACCTGGGGGTGCTGGTTGACAGTGGCTGAGCAGGAGCCAGTGTGTGCCCATGTGGCCCAGAAGGCCAATGGCATCCTGGACTGTGTCAGCAATGGTGTGGCCAGCAGGCCCAGGGCAGTGACTGTCCTCATGTACTCAGCACTGGTGAGGCAGTACCTGGAATCTTCTGTTCAGTTTTGAGCCGCTCAAGAGCCATAGAAGAACTACCTTGAGATGCTGGAGTGTGCCCAGAGAGGGGCAATGGAGCTGTTGAAACGTCTAGAGCACAAATCTCACTCTAATTATATTTCCATAATATTAAAAGTTAAGAAATTTTAAATTTGATTATAAATAATAAAAATAATAACTATTAATAATGGAAACTTTTAAATAAAATCTAATCCTGATCTTTTTATCTACCAGAAAAAAAGAAATGGCCTTAGTTTAATTCTTATCATTCTTTTTCATAATCTGGAAAAATAATTTTCTCTTCCACTCAGGGCAGTATTATTTCAGATCAGACCCAATCTTGTATCATTTGCTTGACTTATTGCTTTACATGATCTCTAATTCTAATGACCGAGTATCATAATAACTGATTAATGAAGGGATGTCATCTGCTATGTGGTTTTAAATTTTTAGTCTACCCTTATTTAGAAGAATGTGAGCCTAAGAGGGGACAGACTTTGAGGTGTGTTCCATTCAAAGGCAAAAAGAAGAAATACAGCTCCATTTTCACAAGCTATTATGTAAACGGATTTTCTTGTTCTGTTCTATTACTTCTTTTGCCAACATTTTATCACACTTTTTCATATAAAGTGTGTGTCAGTATGCCTGTAACCTGCAAAAGGATCAGACAAGGTAAGTCTTACTGAAATAAGCTTTGTGGAGAATGTAGAGATGGTTATTCCAAAGAGATCAGAGGGCTTGCTGTATGTTTCCTACACAAAATGTCTAGATTTGTTGCTTCCTGATTAAAATCTCTCACACTATTGCTGCAAAGTCAAGGACTTAACTGGCTTGGGTGATTACTAGGGTTTTGCAAAATTAAAACATGGAAGACATAAAAGAAGTATGAGAGTAAAAAAAAGTTAAGGAGGCATTTCTGAACCAGAAACTGCTTGTCTTCTCTGGAAAATACTAAGGCCAGTCATCTAGCTGGGAAAATTTTCACATAACTGAATAAGTCAAGCCTGGTCTTTAGGAAAAAAAACAAACAAACTTGGAATAATTTTTAAATTATTTTACTTGCCCCTATACTCTCTCATTTTTCCTCCAAGTGGGACGTGTTCTAAATTACATGAAAGTCCTTGAAAACTTGTACATGCTGAAATTTTGAAAAACATATGTGTCACCATGTAGACTCAGGCATCCAGTAAATTTGAAAGTCATTGAACCATTTGTTTTATCCAAGTCACAAAATGAAATCTGCCACAAAATGGCCTGTAGTAATTTTACATCTGATTATGAAATATGATTCTTTCTAATTTTGCTTGCTGCAATTGCTGTTTCCTTGTCACAGTTTAAAGTATTTCTCAATGGATTTTAAAGACATTAATTTACTTTCATAGTATCATTATATGCTTACTGGAACATATCAGTAAAAATGTATCCTGAATTATTTTATTGTCATTGTCCTTAAGTACATTTAGAGGTGTGCTTGTGAGAATGAGATGGATCTACAGGCTTATCAGTTTCCTTTGATCTCTCTGAGAAAGAAGGGACATGTTACTTCTGTAGTCATGTAGATGTGCAAACATATCCTGTGTACTTAAGAGCTTTGTGAATTCAAAGCCCAAGGCAGAAAAACGCATGAAGAATAATACAAAGTAGCTGCTGCATTGTATCCAGATGTGGTATTGCAAACTACAATTCAAGCTCTTCTGAAAGACTCTTGCCATCTCCCTTCCTGCACAGTTTCCTTGTCCATTTTCAAACAGTGAAGTCACACATGTCCATCCAGAACTTCCCCCTAATAATATGAAGCAGTTCTAGAGCATTGGACAGTACATAGTTAATGCTACTGTCCACACAGGCTGTCTTTGCCATCTATGTGGGTGAGAAAATATTGCTTACCATATAAACATTGTTTATATGTCATTCTGTCAAACTTCATTTAAATAAGTGCTTTCTTTTTTGAAAAGAAGCATAAAATAAGATAAAATAAAAAGTTTACACATTACTTAAAAAAACTTGTGTTAAGCTCAGTTTGATTTTCTGCTTCAGTCAATTTTAATGTGTGCTCAGGGTTTTGGGCAACAGCTCTATACTCCATATAATACAGAAAAAGTTTTACTTTGACCAAGAATTATTTGGATATACAAGTATGGACTGTAAAGAAGATTTAGAAATAAATCTGAGTTGGAAAATTCCCTTTCAACAGCTCATGAAACCTGAGTTCCTGTACTGTCTCTACTGTGATATATGTTAAATAAGGATTATTTTTTATTGGTTTAATGATATTTTCCCATTAGGATGTTATATGTTTACTTTTCCTTTTAACAGGCAATGTCATTTGACTAAACCTGTAGTTCTTACAGTGATTGTACTCATTACATACACCAGTAATCACTTGCCTTTCTCAGAAATCTTTTGGTTACGAGAAAATTAGTATCAACCCCAAGTGGTTTAACGTCACCTACCCATGGAATGTCCCCACAGTTTGGTGGAAATCTGTGCTCAAGAGAGAAGTTCTAACACAGAAATTAACCAGATCATTTTTCCAATACAGGAACAAGAAGCATTTTTGGTCCTTTTCTTGCTGAAAGCCTTATTTTTTCTTCTGGTTTACTGACAATGACTAATTCACCTAAAATTTCAAATACAAAAAAAAAACCAAAAAAACCACTAAATGAAAAACAATTTTAAAAATACCACTACAGGTAAAAGATTTTCTTCATGTAGCAGTTTCAAAATACTGTCCAATAATTGGTGTAGCTGTGTGAACACAATCCTTGTGCTGCTCATCTGTCCTGAAAAAACAGGATAATTCTACCTAGCCAGCTTAAGCTTAGTACAATAGTTGAGTAGAAATATAATGGCTTTTTTCCTCTTCTTTCTACTTTTCTGATTAGAAAAAAAAATGCACACTAAATAAACAAGCAAACTCTAATAGAAGAAAAGGAAAACAACAACAAAGAGCTGACAGATAGAAAGCCAATTCTGAAAGCCTTTGAATTTAACTTCCCATGACAACCTATCTTGAAGTTTATTGTAAAAATGTAGGAGACCTGTAAAGAGAGGAAATCAGCTGTCAATACTAATGCCACAGGTACCCCAGTGTGAAACCAGGCATGGAAGGCTGAATCATTCTTTGAAAAGCGGAGTTTTCCTCAACTCTAAGAATTCTTGACTTAAAACAGCCAGCAGTTTTATGCACATGAGCAGTGTGTGTATAAGTAAATCACTGTAGAAAGCAACATAGATTTTGACAATTATGCAGGTTAGTCATATAACAGAAATTACCTTAGCAAAATGAAGAAGCTAACACTGGAAATTCCTCTTTCTACCCATTTAAAGGAGTGTATGAATCATTATTAAAAATGTTTGAAAATATTGCCTTCAGTGTCCTTCTTCAATTTTAAGGTGAGGTAAAAAATTGTGTTTTGTGTCTTAACAATTTTACATATCTCTGTCATACAGAAAAGGGTCCCAAGTTATACAATAACTTTATTTGCGCTATTCCTTATGTAAAATATTTATAAACTTTATATTTCTGACCTTTCTGAAGAACTCCTCATAAAAGAGAAAAGGTGATACACATTCCCAAGGTCTAGTCAGAATTTTCCTAAGGGTTCGGTTGCATCTGGAACTATAGATTTTAATATTGTTTCACTCCTAAGTTTTATCTCCTCATCTCATTTATGTTAGTTCCATTACCCAAGAGAAACAAAATGAAAGATTAAGTCATGATGCATGATTACATAAACTTCAAATAAAAATGTACTCATGTTTTAGTTCTCAGATAATTAGCAACCAAATGTATCACCTATTATAGAGAGAGGTTGTACTTTAAAAGAGGTTAATTGTTAGATGTATTAACTGCTCCCAGTAAATGTAAAAAGGGAGTTTGAAGAAGGTTTCAAATAATGATAGTAATGAGAAGAGAGGGAAACATGTCTTGTATTAAGACAAAATTTGAACACTATTGAGGAGGAAAAAAAAATAAGTGATTTCTTACAATAACAGGGAAATTACTCTGTAGCCCAAAAGGTCCCTTGTACTTGAATGCTTTGGCAAGAAGAACTGCATCATATATATACATTTTTAAATGTATTGTTTGCTTCTGATGAGATCTTACCACAATATTAGAGAAGTGTGAATGCTCGACCACAATCTCTATGTGGCAGGAAAAAGAAGAAAGAGCAAAGGTGACACCTCAGAAATAATTGTCTGCAGTTGTCTTAAATGCTCTCCGAGCTGGGGTCTGAGACTATAAAAAATAAAGAACGAAAGGAGTGCAATTATATCAAATAATATGCATATTTTTGTCTCATTAATAATTTATGTGTCTGTAGAGGAGAGATGCTGGATAATTCACAGAGAGTGCCTAACTCCTCACCTTCAGGACGTTGTACTATATCTCAGTAGAAGCTAATGTGCCTTTCCAGTTGGTTTGCTCTGCTGGACTGGCCCAAGGAGAGATGAGGATCTGGTCACAGTTCTCTGGTTTCCAAAAAAAAATTTCAGGATCTTTAACAGAGTGAAAATTAGAAATAATAAGTAAGCCAATGAGACAATGTCAGATATTAAATATTTACCTGCCAGGATCTGATGCCCATTTCAGAAAAGAGTAGGGAGATATAGTCTTGAATTATTATAGTCCAATAGGTTTTAAAAATGTGTGGTAAGCACCACTCCCCTACGCATTCCTGTCTGGCCATAGGACATGAGCTTTCCAGCTGTGTGGGTGCTGGGGACCAGGAACATCAGCCTGTTCCACCTGCTCTGCTCTGCCAAATGTGCTGCCAAAGACCTGGGGAACCACACCTGCTTGTCACCCAGCCCGGCCTAGACTCTGGTTTGGGATGTGGACATAGGTTTTGTTTGGGAAAGGAGGGAAATAATTGAAATTGGTGTAGACCTATTGTTTTGCAAAAACGTGGGGGCAAACAGCCCACCTCCGTACCACTCAGTGGAATGCTGTGCCTCACATCTACTGCTTGCCCTGCCGCCCCTCATGTCAAGGATTTTGTGACTAAATGTCAGTGGAAGTTGCTCAAACCCCAAGCATCTTAAATCATGACGTATAGGCAGATGAATAAAAAAGATATTTAATTCTTGCAATCTTCAGGCTCGTTTTCCAAAGTCACTGCACTGAAATGAAATTTTTGGCAATAAATAATTAAATTTTGATACCTTAAAATATGAGTCTAAAACTGTAGACACATATTGTACCATGAGGCATAGAAATTTAGTAGTTGAAGAATAGTTTGATGATGTTTTTTATATCCCTTACATCAAATATAGCATCTCTTGAAGTATTTTCTTGTCCATAAGCTGTATACTTTAAACCCAGTGGTACACTATCAACATTAGCCATGTTCCTTGAAACTAATAAAGGAAAGAGTGGCTCTGAATAATAACTCTGAGCCGCAGTTGTTTAATTTAACAAATGGAAGTGAATTCTTTTAGAAATATCAGATGTCACATAGCATTTGTTTCAATATACTAATTTCCATTAAACTTCATTGACTTCAGATCATTTTAAAGATTCTTCCCCTCTGGGCAGACTGTCACTTCAATCACTTGAGTTTTTTTTTCAATTAATTTTAAAACATTTTAAAAAAATTGCTCTCAAAAGAAATGGTAAAAAGGCTAAGAGATGAAAAAGTATTCAGATTAAAGCCTTGATTTTGAGTAACAGGTATTATACCTACCACAGAAATCCATTCAATTTTCCTTTTGGTCTATAAACATTTGTTTGTATGCCCTTTCTGGAGAAAAAAAGAGAGCGCTAAAATTATGGCATAACCCTCACTTCTTGCATGTTTTTATTTCACTGTATTGTATAGACACTGTTCACACAGGAATGACAGCCTGACATGTTTTATGTAGAATAGTTCTTCGAGAACTCACTTGCATTTACATGTATGTTTTTAAGGGTTGTAAATTACCAACATGGAGTTGAAATTCTAAAGACTTTTTTTCTCCTGCTGCAGCCCTAGGACTTCCTTTCACCTTTCCAGGCACTGCTTTTCATTTATCACTTGCTTCACTTGGGGCCTCATAAAGATTTGATTGCAATCAGTAACAGTGGTGTAGCCAATACATGTAGCCAGTCCTCCATCTCTGCAAATAACAGAATAAAGACAGGATTACATTACTTTTAAAGAATACCATTCACTGCTTTTCTTATTTCCCACAAAACAAAATATAATCAAATATTTCCCCCCCATTTACAGGACAAGAGAATTTCAGGCTTCCCCTTTCCTGTATAAAAGACTGCTTCTATTTCACTCAAACTTGGGCAGTCTGCAGCTGGAGTTTTAGGTCATGAGTACCATGCAGCTACAAAATCTGCTTCTGAGATACTTGAGTTACCCACACCCGCTCTCCTTCCAGCTTCCTGGCTGAACCACTACACTTCTCTTGAAGCTGGAAGAAATATTGTAACTCTAACTGAATAAGGAGCTTGCCACCTCTCATTTTCAGCTGCTGCACATTTTCACTCTTCATCTCTCATAAACTGTATAACCCTAGTCTGAGGTTAGAATGCATCTAATGTTTGTTCCCATAGGACCCATCGAATGAGGATTTCCTCATTTCACTCAGGGACATCCCTTGGGATGATCTACTGTTTGATCTCCAGTCTTCCAGGGAAAAATAAAAGGGCCTTGAGAAATGTCATGTAACTTTGAATTATACTGTCTTTCTTGATTCCCAGCTATACTAGTTTGGCCTCAGAAGCAGCACCGTCCAAAATTCTACAGACCTTGACACCAGAAATGAATCAGAAGCTTTGCCAAGTGTATTTCCCAAACAGAGCTTTCAAATAAAGCAACAAAACCTTCCCAGAGTGGACCATAATGACACTCAGTCAGTCACCACTCTTTTCAGTGAGCCCAGTATTCCCAGCAGAACTTTTAGCTTCACTTTTCCTGTTCACACTCCTGTCAAAAGAGGAGCTGTTCTAAATCTCCACAATAGTCTGGAAAAAGGAAGCAGCTGGCTGCCTGCAGGAAAGGGCCAAATTAGGGATTTCTCCAGGGGACAGAAATCATATCCATCCTGTAGTGTGAGCATGTTTGGTGCCAGGGTGAGTAATCTCTGAAGATCTGTATAGCAGGTATCAAAGTTCACACGGTCCATAGGCTTTAATTCTCCCATACTATAAATACCTTGTGCCTGTACACTTCCAAAGAGAAAACCACTGGAGTTGTGTATTTCCATGGTTTATCACTTTCCAGTGCTGCTGTTCCACGTTAGACCGGTTGCCACCTTGGAAAGCAAGAAGTATTCAGTTTATTTATTTAATTTCTAAGCTGAAGGACAAAGAACATGTCTGTTTACATGAAAAGAAAATGTTATGGTGTCTTCCCAGTAGCAGGTGTTTAAGCCTGTCCAGAAAGTTAGGTTCCCCCTGTTTTCACCAGCAAATTATTTATGCAGACAAAATGGGCACAGAAATTAAAATGGGAGTATACCACTTCAATACTCCTTCTTTCGCTTCTCCCCTGAAGCCACAAAAGTAATTGAGACAGAATTTGTTGGTTTTTGCTACCCCACATATTCTTGCTAAAAGGAATGGCAATTAAATTAAGTACTGGTATAAAGACAGGAAGAATAACTAATATTAAGACAGTAAAAAAATGTTGCTTAATGTTTATGAGGTATTTAACACTGGTCTCAGTAATACAATACTATTATTTCTCTGTAAAAGTGACACTAAGTAATTTAATGCCCATTATATTGCCTGAAAATTATCTTAATCTAATAATGGCAAATGAAAATTCCACCATGGTGTCTGCACTTAGTAGTCCAGAGTATTCACATGTTTTATGCTTGATAGGTTTTAATTATGACTCAGAAATGGACCTTAGAGTAATAAAATATTATTCTTCTGAATGGGAAATTGTTCTTTTCCCTCTGCCTTTTTAATTCCTTCCTCTTCCTTTTTTTTTTTTTTAAATTGATTTTTTATTCTCATTATCCAAATGATAAGTGACAGAAACTTTTCCTATCTCTGAGAAAAAAATTACTTCTAATAAGATTTAAATGGTTTAAGAAGTCCTGGGCTACACCTTTCTCCCATTCAGGCTTATTGTTGTGTAAGCTTATTAAAATCTGAATAAAAGACTTACCAGCTTGAATTAATATCCCTTTGTGTGATGTTTGACTTTCTTTTTTCTCCCTTTTCTACAATATACCCTCTTTCTTCCACTGGGACAATGATTTTGGTGAATCTGTTAAATACCACAATAGCAGGACACTTTCTGCCTTTAATGAATGCAATTGCCTTCCTAATGAAGTAGTGTGTACTGCAATATATTAATTTACAGCAGTATGTGGGAAAGAAGAAGGGGTGGAAAAAAAGACTGTGATTTTTCCACAGGCCTTTTGTATTAAAACTCTGCGGTAAGAGAAATCTAGGTCATTAATAGCTAAATCCTGTAAAGGTCATGAGTACTAAAATACCTTCCAGAATGAAATTCAGACCAGGGTGTTTGACACCTGAGCTTCTAATGCTGTGTTGGACAGAATCCACAGCAGCCTGAGGAAAGCATCCCAACCACTTGTCAATCTCTTTGGGACTGCTCCTGGCCAAACAGTTTTGTACAACCTCTACAAAGGCCAGCTGCATTCTTCCTCTGAGTCTAGTCTGTAGCCTGGCTCAGAAATTTGTTCACAAGTAAAAAGTTTTAGGCTCCAATACAGGTCCTGTTGCTTTTTATGAATTTTACACCAAATCATAATAGTCAGCAATGCTAAGCAAAAATACACAGAACTGTCACACAAGTGAGAATATGAAACATGGTGCTCCACTATTTGCGGAGATGACAATTTTCACATTGCGCTCGAAACTCTATCTGAACTGATAAACATATTTTTATAAGTATAAAATCTGGTCTATCCTTACTTTTAAATACTCAGTAAGCCTCAGAAGGAGTCACTGCAACATGTTCTTCATTGTAGATTAAAGACACCAGAGAAAAGTGCCCTCTGTAAAAAACAAAAACTTACATCTTTCAGCAAAAATCTCATTTTAAATATACAAATTCAATTATAAAATTAATTATATGATGAGATAAAAAGGAAAATTATTTATATATATTTCCTATAACATTTTTTTTCCCCTAATAATTAATGTTATTTTCATCAATCACAATTTCCTGCATATCAATGTCTCCAGCTTAGTAGGAAATTTTTGGAGTACAACTGCTCCTTCAAACAATATTTTTAGATCAAATAAACTCACACATCCAATACTTCATTGCTCTGTAACATTTATTTATCACCAACACATTTGAATTTCTCAGATGTATCTGTCTAGGTTAAGTCATAGTAGGTAATTAACTTAAGCTCCATCAAAGGACAATTTTCTCTGGCTTTCCTTAGCATCTCCCAGCCATATTTACACATAGGAACACTTTGTCAGTATGTGAAAAATGATCAGCCTCTTTAAAAATTTTTGGGTTTTTTTTTCCTTTTCCATGTGACTGCTCCCAATCACTTACTAATATCCTCCTATATCACTGAGCTAGACTTTTAGAAGGTGAACCAATCGTTCTATGCTCTGACCCTCCTTTTACTCCTCCCTGACTGGGGACTTTAACTCAAATTCCACCTGGAAGGGATGATTGCAAGCTGTGTTCCCAGTGCAGCTATACTCTACCTCAATAACCATAGCCATAGCTGAAATCTTCTGTAATTGAACAGTTGTTGGTTAACTTCCCAAATAACACAAGTGGGTATTGTTCATTTAACTTTATCTGTTATCCTGAAATTCTGATTAATTCTAATTCTAATTTCTAGCTGGACACTAGCCTGGTGCTGACTTTATCTTATGACAAGGGTTATTATTTATTGGATATATAAATTATTTTTCTGTTGATTCTGCCTTATGCTTAGACTTAGCTGCCTTCAGTCCTAAAAATACTAAATACTAAAAAATGAAAATTAAGGCAAAATTTTAAAAGTGTGAGTGTGTTTATATTCATTGATTCAACCTAAAAATTTGAAAACAAACCAGCACTCTATGCCTTAATGATAGACATCCTCCAAAGAACAAGAGATGAGGAACATCAGTTCTGTTCTAAGCAAAAAACATTGAGTCATTTTTCTCTGTCACACACATTTACCAGTTGATGTCTGTTCCCTCTATGTGAAAAACACTAAATGCCCTGTAGAAATTCTCTTTCTTAGAAGATAGTTGTGTTAGATTTGAAAAAAACACTTGTAACTTTTAATATCTGTCTATCTGTTGAATACATTTTTCTTAGCAGTAGAAAGGCTGCTAAAATCATGAGAGTGAGCATCTTTGCAGAACTCAGAAAGGATTGTGGAAATCCCAAATTGTTCCTCTATCTAAATATGTCATATTGTTTCTAAAGCTGGAGAATGCAATAATAAAGGAAAAGCCAAGAAATCTCCAAAACTGAAAGCATTAGCATAGTAAGTGATTGGATTTTTTAGCCATTTTTTCTTGATCAGGTCAGATTACAGAAGTCCAGTTTCTAGTCTGCCACAAGAGTGCACAGCAGGCTGCCTGGATGGCAAGATGTTTTTTCCTGCTGGATGCAGTGGTCTTGGTACCTCTGTGGGTTATTCTACCTTTGTAGCCCTGCAGAGTAAGCCAATGACTTTCCCAACAGTTTAAATGAGGCTGTTTTCTCTTATGGGTACACAGAAGGGTTTAAATCTGCTCCCTGGTTAGCATTCATTTGGAAACTCAGTTAATATGTTATTCATAGCTCTCTCATGTCCCCTGACATTAACACAAATCCTAACATTAGCCCTTATGGTATTTTTCTGCCCCATTCATACAAGTTCTGTGGTTATGAGCTGTTATTATCCTTTTGTTTCCATACCATGAAAACTCTAGCATGCCTGTTGAAGCTGCTTCAGACTCACAGAGAGGTAAAGCTTCTGGGAGGCTACTGACTTTAAGATTCAAGTGGATGGAGTAAATACCCTCTTACCAACCCAGCTGGTATTTAAATGCCTTCTGAATACTATCACAGAGGCCAAGTCATCCTATTCTTTCTATGCAAGGCTCCAAACCAGAGTGGAAAGCAAAGCCAAACAGCAGCTAAGTGGAAAGGGATCTGTGCTGTGGGAGCAGAGCATGTCCCTCAGGCAGAAGTGGTTGCCTGATGGAGAGACACCAGGAAAGGCTCCTGGTCCCTACAGTTCCACCACTTTGCATTGGGAAAGGAAGTTTGGCTCTGCTAGAGTGTCATTCCCTAAATGTTAGTGCTAGCAGCATTCATGCTCAGCAACGTCATCTGATTTCCTCATTTCCCTCTCTGCAAAAAGGCTGGGTTACTTTGACTCTTATTACTGAAACCTCTGACACTGAGTACTCTCACAGAATCTTAAAACAAAACAAAAAAAGTGTTGTAATCTTTTTACAGGGAGTGAGAGTTTCTTGGTGCCTTCCAGAGGTCTCCAAATTTCTGCCAAGAGAGTGATGCTTCAAGAAGATCACTCTGTGCTGCGTCTCACAAATGCTGGGATTCCAAATTGTTTTCATCACTGTGCAAAGTAGCATTTAACACCTGCCTTTGGCATTTTCATATGAACTCTTAAGTCAGATGTAGCACCAGGCTAATGAGGTGTCAGGTTGCTAGGGTCTCTAAGAGTTTTTGATGGTGAATCTGCAGAAACTATAATCGTAAAGATTAGTTACATTTAAAAAATCTTAGTGTTTTTTTAGCTTTGCAATGGAAAAAGAGGCTATAAATTCACTTAACTAACACATAACACTATTACATATCCATATCTGTTAAAAGATTGCTGTTATATTGACAACAAATGGAGCAAATCAGGTCATGAAATCGTTTCATGCTGGTGTTGCTAAGCATCTGAAGGTTTTATACTGATCACCATAGTTTCAAACAAAATAATTTCGCAGTCACTGAAAGCAAGGAAATAATTTTTAGGTGAGAAAGAGTAACAGATGCACTCCTACATTAACTGCTACACCTAAATGACATATAAGCCTGCTTTATTTAAGAAGGACCTTTGGACACATTTCAGGGATCAAAGTTTCTGTGACACCGAAGAGAAATTGTGTTATTTTTATTCTGTAGTCTGTTAAAAATACTTTAGCAGATTATTTTCTATTCCAATAGACAAATTGTAAAATATTTGGGTGGCCAAAACCTACAGATCAATTTTCCAGCATTTGTATGTTATATCATGCCCCATTATCTCAAAATACTCTTAAATATGTAGCCAGATGTAAATATCTTAATTCTTGTCTCACTAGTTTAAGATTTGTGAAAATGAATGTTAGCCAGGCTCAATTATTTCTGTGTGACACTATCCCTGTTTCACGGGTGAAGTGCAAAATGCTTTCAAGGAGAAATAACTAAACTGTAAGCACAGACTTGGCCAAATATACAGAGTAAAAACTATTAATACCTCTCACAAGCAAAGCAGCATGGTTGCTTTCACTTTTGACATCACAGAAAATATTACTACTTTGTTCTAATATACTTGTTTTTATGGTCACCATATTAAACCAGCATATGAGTCCAGGCTGAAAGAAGGAAACTTTTAAATTTGAGCCATGCCTCTTTTTATTTTTAATGGAAGGAACTGTTTTTCCAAACTGAGCATTTCATTAATTCTTGTTTTGGAAACATAGAAATACATTTGTGAGAGCATAACTGACTTGATAGTCTGAGAATTTTTGGCTGTTTCAAAATACTGGTTGCAATTTTGAGGAGTGAGAAATGATGAGAATTTTATTATTGATGTTATAAATTAAATTCTGTGTTCATGGAAATCCACAGTTAAAACAGGCACACTTACACTACGGCATGTAGAAATGACACACATCTTACTTTTGATGTAAGATAAATGTTTGAGAAATCTACTGTTTGGAGATACTATCTTTTACTTTTGGAACATACTGTTCTGATTATTTATTTTGGTTATCACTGTGCACTGAAAATTCATAGCTGAAACAAATTTTCAGGAATTTTCTGTCTTTGATCAGTCTCAATAACTGAGGAGGGATTAGAAGAACATTTTTGTACATCTGGTCTCTTTTACATTCAGCTACACATCACTGAACAAGCCATTTGGAGATTAGCACTGATTATATAAACCTGATAATTCTGGACTTTTACGCCTCTTCTAAACAAGTAAGTGTCTTTTAAGTCTTGTAAGTAGTGATGTTCCTGCTGACTTACTAGGGGTCTCATGGGTCTTTGCCACTTTGAAGCACAATTCAAATGTTCATCACACTCCATTGTTTCACATAAAATTTTGTGAAAAAAATTGAAATATCATTGCTCAGATGATTTCCAAAGCAGTTAATTTAAATAAAATCTCCTTAATTTACCTAGCTCAAGGTCAGCTTGGTTGTGCAAAGAGGGATTAATGACTTTTGATTTGTGCTAGCTCTGGACGACTGGATGTTTCCAGAGCCAGGGGGTGTTCCATGGAAACCCATTCTGTGCCAAACATTGTCAGGCCAGGAAGCAAGTTTTCTTTTGGCAGAACAGTGGTCAAAATAGCCCTTGGGAGACCACCAGAGCATGCAAAAGATGATCAGGTAGACTCGTGGGGTCATTTGGAATATAATTTCCATTTCTTTCCTCAGCACTACAATAATTACGGAATGTTGCAAGCCAGATAATACCATTTGGATGGACATTATTTAGTCATTACCCTGACAGCTATCAAAAATCAAAATAAGCTTGTTTAGTACTTAAACTGGACAAGTGCAAAAGGCCTCCATTTAGGAAAATAACTAAAATATTGCACAGACAAAACAAAAAACCCAAACTCTGTAATAACACTTGAAGTAAGTCACTAAACCATGATATTTATTCTAAGACCATCAATATTCGGAAATTAGAGGTAGCAAAGTGGCAAGAACAGTCTGCTCATGCAGAGAGGAATACATGTATCACTGGGCTTGTTCTCATGTTTTCTCTTAAAATAGGACAATTTTGGGGGTGCTTACAAAGCCCAGCCTTGGCAAAGGCGCCTGGATAACGATTGCCTGAGGCAACATGAGAGCTCACAGAGCTTGCAAATGGCATGCACAGAAGTGACTGTGGAGGAAACACAAAGGAGAAAGGGAAGTCTAAAAGAAGCCTGAACATCTGTAACTGTGGGGAGAAAGAAGAGGTACCAGAGCAGCAGTCAAAACCTGATTTGACACTGTTACCCGACCTGCAGCACATCTCTGCGTGCACCAGACAGCTTTAGAATCATGGACTGTATATTTAAACACCCCTCCTTCCATGCACAGTGAATTTAAGGAAAAGGCGTTTGAAAATTAGAAATCTTCTAGGAACATTTATAGGGAAAGCAGACTTTATCTTCCCCAGCAAGCACCTGAAAAACATGAATTCAATTCAAATATCCTTGGAAGTACATTATTCTTTTGAGTGCTACTTTATTTCTTGTTAGCAATCAAATTATTGGCAGATGCTCAGCAAACTGTCCATCCTGATTATTTATCTATTCCTTCTGGAGCCCATCTGATCACATTAAAATAAAGAGCAAACATTACTTAAAATATGATGAGATCAGCAGCCTCTCAAAAATGTAATAGACAAGAAGCTAAAATTTTCAGGGTGCGTTTTTCATGTATTTAGGATTTAGAAACATGACAAAATACTAGGAATGTAGGAACAAGATCACAGTAATACATAAATTGTTGACAACTCCAAATAGTCAAAGACCCTGAGAGTTCTTGGATTTGGGAAATTTAAAGAAAAAAAGTAAAGTAGGTGCATTTATTTTAACCATATAAAAAGATGCACTTGAACCTACTCATGTATCTAGATTTTTTTTGCTCTTCAACCTTGAAGCTGAAAACACACTTAACAAAGAATAAAACAGTGATTCCCACAAGATCAAGAGAATCTAGGTGTGAAAATCAGAAGCTATTGAGAAACATGTAATACTACCAGGGGACCTCTCAGCTGTTTTCCACACCACTCAAAACCACAGACATTTTCTTCTAATTCTCTTCTGTCTCCATTAGAATTAAATGCATTCAAAAGTGAGATGCAAAAGGTGTCGTTAATTTTAAATGTTAGCTCTTCTATTCCTTCATTTGAATATGAACAAATTTCTAGAGAGGTCTACTCTGGTCATCCTTATTTTGCTGACTCTCTTGAGGGGCTCAGAGACAGTTAATTGCAGCATTTCATCAAGCTTTCATAGCAAAACAGTATTATTTTAACATTTTGACATAAACTATCTAGTAAATGCAAAGTGAAGTTGATGAAATTAATCCAATGACTCAGGAAATGTATCTTTTGAAAGCTGGCTTCAATTTGACTGTAAGAATTAATCATGCTTGAATTGAAATCAAAACAAAACAGGAAACATGTCTTTATTCATCTTCCTCTCCCTCCTCCTTTTCCCCTTCCCCTTCCCCACCTCTCCTTGAAATCTTCAGGCATTAAGAAAAGTGGCTTAAAAAGATTTCTGTGCTTTTTAGCGTCTCAAATATAACAGCTAAAGATATTGAGACCCATGAGGAGGGAAACTGGAAAAATGAGCACAAGGTGGGAAGTTTCCAAATTGGATTAGCCACTGGGAGCAGAAACTGCTTCCTTTGGTAGAGGCTCTGTAACAATCAAGAATATCTAGCTCTATCTCTCACTGTCAAGTTAACGTCCAACTTGGGGGGTGTAGAAATCTCTGTGGAGGCAGAAAATGTGATACTTTCCACCCTTTTCTACAAAAGAAACAGTTAATCTTTTGATTAAAGGCAAACCTAAAACTTTGTCTTTCATTCTTGTTTTTGTATATGCAGGCGACATGTCAGGGAAGGTTTGGGGGTTAAGAAAGGGGAGTTGCTTCATTTTTCACCACTGAGTGATCTAAAATTATCAGTATCTGAAGATTTTATGAGTGCATGCAACCGTCTTGCTGAACAGCTGAGGAATTATTCAGCTGATCAGTATTTTACAGTGTTGTGGTAATAAAGTTTGAATCCTCAACATAGATGGTTTTTCTAATATATTGCAGCTACTAGGCCATCGGATGAGCTCTAAATATCAATTTTATGATGGTATGTTCAATTTGATTTACTTGATGTAGTTTCTTCCAGAACTTCTGCCAAAATATTTGAGAAAAAGTCAGATAAAATGGAAGTGTCCTGACATTTCTTGAGAAACCAGTGTCAGCATAAGTTACTGGGCAACACGTGATAGAATGCAGATCTAATCTTTCTCCTTCCTCCTATTTTAAACCATCCACCAGTTTTCTCAGTCAGTATATTTTTATTTTTGATCCATATGGGCTTATAAAATGCACCCACTTAATTCATTTAGAGAATTGTCTGTCAATTATTTCTACCTCTGGTAGATGATTCTAAAATATGATGCAGAGCTTCAGTTCTTTGCCAGGCGGACAGGAGATAAACTATATGGGTATAGTGCCATCTAATGCCATGGAGAGTTCAGAGATGTTATGCTGTCATCACCTTCAACCTCTGCAAAGCTTAAGGATACCAAAGCTTTCAATGGTCAATAGAAAATTTAACTGAGAAGCATTCCTGAAATAACCAGAAAAAATCCTAAAATGGGTAGTACTGAGTATACATTTTTTGCTTTTACAAAACTCTATTTTGAAATGTTTTAAGTACAGTTAAGTGATATGTAGATCTATAGTTCTAAATGTTCTTTATTCAAAAAAAAAAGATTTTGCTGAGCCAAATAAAAGTTAGTGGGGTCTACAGACAGAATTCTCAACTGAATATCAAGAGAGAATGCAGAAATGGACACAGGTGGTTGCCATAGGAAGATACAGAGTGCTTTTTTTTCCTTAAATAAGTTCTGATATAGGATAACTTTTAGGCTAAAATTCCCTAGTTATATTTAACAACATTAACCATTATTAATTTTGTGAAAATTCAACTTGGAGATATTTTACCTATTTGATGCATTCAGAAATTTATATTTCCCTGTCTTTCAATTCCTTTGACATACCCTACAGTTTTATTTTCTCATGTAACTCTTTCTCCTCATGTCTCATGATGCATGAGTCATCTTTATGCATAACTTTCTGCTAGCTTTTTTGCACTATTTGGCTTTGCATCAGATTCTCACAGCATCAGCTATCTGACTATGACCTTTAAGGTGATGAAGAATTCTATCAAAATGTTATAATTAACTAAATTACTATGCATTTCTATGGTATGGAACTGTATAATTATCTACTGCCCAAGCCTTATCCTAAAGTAAGTGTACCTATATCCTTTTCATTTTCTAAAACTGACATTCTCTGAACCTAACTGCCAAGGGATGCATTAGATTTCTTGCTAATCAGTTAACAGAAGGTTCTTACAAGTATCAGAGTTTGTAGGGTTTATTTCCAGCAGACTTCAGAACCAGACAGTATATGACATTTCATTGCAGCATTATACCTAACCATGGTATGTACCAATATGATTGCAAACTAGAGGAAGCATCAATTGGTCATATTCCTGTCACCAGAATACATTATGCATTATGAAAACAATTACAGCAAAGATTTAACTGTCCCAAGCCACTTGACTGCCCTACTTGGCTCCCAGTAAGCTGAGAGCTGTGCAAGAGGTCAAGCAGTAATTGGAAAGCCTTTTTCCATACTTTACTTTTTTCCACTTTTATATTATTTACATGGCTAAAGAATGAATAACTTAAATCCAGGAGAAGACAGAACAAATTAATTCAATGAAATTCCATTCTATTTTCACCATAGCCAAGCTTTTCTACTTTGTATCCAATCTAGATGAAATCCTGGCTCCAAGCATTATGGTAGTCAAGTGAGTTTCCTGTAGTTGTCAGGTACAGTGGTAAGTTCTGAGGTCTGATTTTCTGTGAATGAAATTTTTGAAAGAATTATTGAGAATAAATTATGCAGATTCAAATGGGTATAAAACCCTATTTGTATTCTGTGTAATAAGAATCAACACATGGAGGACAGCAGAAATATGCATGCCAGTTTGTCATCAAACTGGCTTTACAGGCCTGAGAAAGGCTGAAAACTGGTGCTAAAAGTCTGCTGATAAAATACTAGACCTCCTCCAGGAAACCCTCTTCCAGTAATTACCCATGCTTCATGTTTGCTGGTGCATCTTAGAAGCTTAAAAGTCTGTTCTTGCTTTCCTTCAGATATTATTCAAACCCCAGCTCCTTTGTCCTTTCTTCATGGCATCAGACTTTCTAGACTGTGATGATTGCCTTCCATCTTCTGATGGCTGTTATCCATCCAAATGATGCCTTCCCATCTCGTTTGTATCTGCCTCAAAGTGATGAACATAGACAAGGTACTCCAGCTGAGACCTTCCCAAAGCCATACAGTGAGAGGATTGTTTACTATCCCATGGATGTACTGCTGTCTATAGTTCCCTTTATAGGATTTGCTTATTGCTACAGCATAGTATTGCAGCACAATGTTGCTGGTTCCTGTATAAATATGATTTGCTGTTACACCCAGGAGCTTTTCTGCTATTTAGCTAGATATTCCCAATCCTGAAGGAGCAGCTATTTCTGCAGAAGGACAGGTTGAATTTTTTTCTTTTAGTCTCCAGTTTGACAAATGCATTTTGAATTTGAGATCATCTCTCAGCAGCTACTCCCAGCTTGGATGCATCCACAAACGCAGTTAGTACAATCTCTATTCTTTCATCCTGCTTGTTAATGAAATATTACCCCCTGCAGAATCTCACTTGCACATCCTTCCATTCTGGTACACTGATACTTACTGTGTCAGGAAGGTTTGTCCAGGCATTGGATCCATGCTGCAGTGCTTCCACCTAAACAACATTTCCAAAGAGTGCTGCTGAGATTCACCAGATGTGATTTGCTTGTTTTCTGTTCCAGATTAACCATTACTCATTTAATTGATTTTCTTCTACATTTTTAGAGTTTACTTGTTTGTTTCAGTATTTTTATAGAGGTCAAAATGAGTCTGATTATATCTCCAAGTTACAACCTCCTACTTTTTTATCCTTTCTAAAGACAGCTCCACCCTTCAATTTTGTTTTCTTTATTGTTCCTGAATATTTAAAGACAATGCTATGATGATTGACATTTCATTAGGCAATTCTTTTAGTAATCTGGAATGTGTTTTAGCATACCCATCATGACAGATAGAACACAAATACCCCAGTCTCTTGATTTGAGTTTGTTGTCTGAAGAACAGTAGTTCAAATTACATGCTTTTACACTAATATTTCACTTTTAATTAAGTCTGTCACGTGTCTGGTATAATAGCTAAATAATTTTAATCTTAAATCTAGACTGCCTAGCCCTACAATTTTCCCCATACTTCCTTTGATATCTTTGCCCGTCAGGAAATCATCACTTATTTCTGCATGATACATGTCTGAAACACCCCACTTACAGCATTCTCACGCAGGGACAGTGTTTTTCTACCATTCCTTTTGTACTATGCTTTCTTATTAATAGTACAACAGCTTAAAATGCTTTAAAAATATCTAATTTCCATGCAAATTGCCTGCAATATTGTTTGTTCACAGGATGCAAATCTCATCATCTGATTGATAGAAGGCCAGTAGCAAATCTCATTTCAATTTGTCAGCTATTTTGGTATTTGGCATGTTCAGAATGCTAGCTAAGAACATCTTCTGCATCCATGCTTTGGAGACAGGTAATGATGACAGACTTACTCACATAACAGCCTTTCACCCAGGAGGATTCAGAAAATATTGCAGAGAACACGGTTAGAATAGTATTTGCATTTTTGGATTGTTTTACCCACTACAATGAAAGCAGCTATGGCAACTGTTTAAGAATCTCACTCCAGGAATAAATATCGTAATATATAAAGAAACACAATAATTCTGTGTTTGCTGAGCAAAAACATGGAAAATTTGAAAAATATGGTATCATGTATTAACAAGGATATTCTAAAGTATATTAATTTAATTTTATTATCTTTTTTTTTCCTTGAATGAGTCAAAGGCAGTATGGCAAGTGTTGAGAGGCAATTTAAATCAAGTACTGAAACAATAGTCATGACTTATTCTGAAATATATATGAATTATTTAAAAATAATCATGTAGACTTGTGTGAGTACTGCCCATATCTTAAAGAGAATCCACAGGTATAAAATAGTGATGGAAATAAATCTGTCTCCTGGGACTTAACACTTTTTGGGCAATCTTGTAAAGGATAGGTGAGTGGTACATAAAGGTGTATGGGTTTACAAAAGCAGCTTTCATTTCCATGTAAGTTTTACTTCAATTAAATAAAACTCGCTCCTGAAACATCATGACATCACTTCCTCCTACTCCCCCACAAAAAAACCCCAAAAAGCAAAACAAAACACCAAACCAGGCAGTGAGTTTATCAGGGAGATTATAGAAACCTATAGGAGTCAGTGGTCTACATAAGGAAAAGGAAATCGGTGATTATGACCTGAGAGAAATGCCAGCAAGAACACAAAGTCTGGAGTTCTCAGGAACAGAAGGGCCAAGGGCAGCTAAATCTGAGTTGAGAGGTGGAACTGGGTTGGTCTGAGCACCCTAGGTAATCCACAAAATGTCACAAGAACATTGATATTAGAAGTCAGCTGATACCCTCAGAAAGCTCATGGAAAGGGAAGCCCATTTAATAACACAGTTCCTACCACATAAAAAAAAATGAAGATCCAATATGTCAGTGATGTCATGGAAAGAACAAATGTTTAGACTTCATACCAATATTTCCTGAATCATCCAAAGGTACAGAGATTTTGATATCAGATACTTCTTTATAGATGAGAACTGTAGGAATACTCTTTTTCAGTGTTTTTGCACAGAACCATAGAGGATAGATTCTCTTAAAAACTAATTTTCTCACAAAGTTTGAAAAGTTTGGAGGACTTCCAGAATCTCTGCACTGCCTAGACACCATAAAAAAGCAATACGATATAAAAAAACATAAAGGATGATGAAATATTTAATTTCCTTTGGATGTTGATACGCTCTCCATGTGGGATGGAGGGCACTGTGGGACATTGATCACACCCTTGGTACTGTGGTGATGGCTAGTCCTGATTATTTCAGAAAAATTACCACATTTTTTATCCAGAAGAAGAAAAGGGAGAGTAATCACATAGTAGACCCAAATTTAATTACATATTAAACATGGATTAGGCAAAAACTATGTGTTTTAATTCATGGTTAACCCATGCTGTTTATAGGTCCTTTCTTTCTGTTACAAAACTGTATTACCTCCTATTGTGATTACTATTACCCCAGTGGGGTTTCTCAATGTATCTCCAGGCACCAAACTCAGTATGATAAACTTTTTAGGCTGTGCTCTTTCATTGGGTCTGCTGATGGAGAAATTCCAGCAGCCTCCTTCTGAGGTTTTTTTGTAACAGAAACCTTGTTGAAGGGAAAGATCTATTTAGAAAAATTTGTTCTTGTAAGCCGGTCCAGCAGAGCCTAAGGCAGGGGGGAAGCAGATGACCAAAGCACTTTTCAGAAGCATTTATTGATCATACACTCTGTTACAACGGGCATTAATGCAAATTACATCTGCTAGTTATTTTATGTTCCCCTCAATAGGGGAGATAAAGCAAGATTTTGTTTTATTCAGGTTATTATTCTACCACTCAAAATTTGTGCTTCATGACTATAATGCAACAAAATATTTCTGAGGTATTTCTATAAATGAAAAAATAAGCCAACAAAACAAACTCAGAAAAAAATCCCTTAAATTAAAAAAAAAAGCAAAAAAGCATGCAACTACTGGTGGGAGAGAAAGTACAGAAGAAAGAAGGGAGGGAATGAACTCCTTGTAAGACTGAAGAATGTGGGAATATAAATCTGTGTATATAACTAGCCTTCTTGTGTAATTGCAGTCCTTGGTAAAGTAAGAATTAAAAAGTGCGTGCCATGACTTTTCAGGGTGCGGACATTGTGTGAATGGCTACCACATCCCTGGCAAGGAGATGGAGAAGCTCTGCCCAGCACCTTCTGACCTACTCTGAACAAGTCGAGTGGAGGTAGAGCTGCCCTGATTAAGGTGACCTCTAACATGACGTACAGTCCTTGAGTGTGGGAACACAGCCAATGAGAATTAGAGCAGAGCACAAAACTTTGGGAATGGGGTGTTGCAGTTTGTGAGGGGCTGCTGACAAAGCTTCATATATTCTCCTGCTTAGACCAAGCCTTTGTCTTCACAATTTTGCAAGACCAATGCACCTAAGAGAAACAGATTTTTTTTTCCCAGGACTCCCTTTCCAATATCAGTGGTTGTTAGGTTCTCTCCTGCTTTTATGTCATACACAGCTTATCAATTTTCAGAATTCAGTTTCAAAATATTAAAATATTAAAATATCAAAAAGGGACCTGTCATAGAGTTTCATAACACGTACTTGTCTTTTATGTAGAGTTATGACTTATCATGTGTTAGCCTGAAGGAAAAGTTCTTTCCTTGGTCCATAGTTAGACTAAGAATTATCTTGCATTCCTTATGTATATGAAAATTATTTTAATAAAAAAAATTGAAGTATCTGAGCAATAGGATCACACTCTATTAAAAAAGCACGTTATTACTGAAGTATTCACACTGGCAACTGCTATGCTGTATTCAAGGAACTTGGTACCTTTCCTGAAGTTGTATTAAAATCCTGATAGATCTGGGCACTTTTCTTCAGTTCTACTACTGGATTTTAGTTAAGACTTTGGAATATTTAGAAAATGAAAGTACTATAAATACAATTTGGAATAACATGCTGGATATAGGATAAATCTTATTGCCCTTTTTTCTTCTGCAGACAGGTGAACTGCCTATTTTTAATTGTCCTGACATTCTTAGGTAGGAATACATGAAATTTGGGAAGAAAGACTGTGATGTTTGGTTTAGTTTTTTTTGTGGTGTTTTTTTTTTTTTTTTTGTCTGAGATAATATTGAAATGCCCTGAGGGCTTTATAATGTGTGTGCCAGAAAGATTCACTGAATTGCTAATGACCTGGTGGATGAGTGATTCTGAAGGCAGACTTGCTTTAAAGCAGAGGCTGTGACTGACTTACTGAACACTGAGTGGAAAAATGTATGAAATGAGCAGAGAGCATTTCTGAGCAAAAGGAAATCCCTTCCACTTAACGCAAAGTCAAAAGCCAATTAAAAATGTAAAGACATCATCATCTTGAAGGGATTCAAAGCTATAGAGGAGATTTTTGTGATTGCCCTTCTCTCAGAATGACCAAGTAGAAAGTGATGCTTACACACAGGATTTGTAGGGGAAAATGCTGAACAAAGGACACAAAATTCACCCTCTCTGCATAAGTGTCAAATGGCAATAGCTGACAAAGTAAATGAAATGTAACATGGACACCTACAGACTCGTAGGTAAGACAAGGTGACTTGTGCTGTGACATGAATAAATAGCTGAAACAACACACATTTCCTCTCCCCTGAAATGTCACCTTGTCCGGCACACTGCTGGCCCCAGTCCTGGTTCTCTTGAAGTGCCCTGTCACTGCTACATCACACATATTTAGATTACAAGTTTTGGGTATGAAGTCTTTCACCACCAAACACCCATCAGTCTGTACAGAAGTCCCTATAAAATCTATGTGGTGTGACAGCAATCTGGGAAGCGCAGGCAGGAATAATCATCCTGGGAATTCACAATAGGTTAAATAATAATTAAAGAGGAAGAATAGGACAGATCAGTTTTCACCAGGAAGTTTTGCTCATAAATTCCCATTTCTTAGCTTCTCTTGGTAAAGATAAAGATGACTCAGGAATATTCTTCCTGAATTCAGGATTATTCTCTCTCCTTTATTTCCACTAGAAGGAAATTTAATTGTTATTTCTTGAATTTGTTTTATTTTTAGTAGTTAGCCTGAATAACATATATATATATATATATATGTAATCTACTTCGGTTAAGGAGAAGAGAAAGAATGATGTGCACTTAAAAGGCAAAAATCTGTATACCAAGCACAAGAACTCAGATGTTTAATGGATATCTGGATATCTTCCAGTATAAATGCAATAGATTTTAGCATCATCTGGCTTGCTCATCCTCTTTACAGTAGATTTTTTATCCTGTGTCTTTTTTTCTTTTAAATTCATGGATTTCAGTTAATCATAAATTCCATTACCCACAATCCAAGTCATATATACATAAATATTACTGTTATACTCAATATTAAATCTTAAAATGCTTTAGTAGATTTATTTAACATAATTATAGAAATATTATTTTCCCAACCGTAAAATGCAGTTTTTTACCAAAGACATTTTAAATACATTACTCCAAACAATAAGAAAAAAAAAATTGGAAAAGATTTAAAAACATTGTATCTAAAAGAAAGATCTAAAAATTGCAGAAGTTCCTATCCATCCCTATCTTTGCAAATACCTACTTATTTTTCCTCTATTTCAGTTCAAGCATTTCACCTTTTGACTTCAGCACTGAACTGGATTGCTCATGCCAGCCAGGCAGGGTGGTTTTATAACTCTGCATGTCCCCACACTACCAAGGTCATTTGTGTGTGTGTGTGTATAACACTTACATAAATAATTTTTCTATTTTATCCCTAATCTCTTTAAAGCCTAATCAGGATAATCTGAAATTCTGATATTTTTATCCAGGAGTCTCTTAGATGACCATGGAGCTGAAGCATGCAAATAAAATAGAAGCCAGACTTGCAGGATCAATACAGAAGACAAATTTATCTTGGGAATGGATAAAATTTCCTTTAAGGAAACATGCTGCAAGTGAAAGTCAAAGGTTTTTCTTCCTGTTATATGTGGATTATTATAAATAAGCTTTCATTAAAAAACCAAACCAAATCAAACCAAACAACAACAACAAAAAAACCAACAACAAAACAAAGAGCAAAAGACCTCCAATTATTTTCAAGGCAGAAATGTGCTGGCTGCCACTCTTGCCATGATTGGGATGGATGTGAGCTGGTAGCATTTGAGCAGAGGTACAACTGAGTGAGTTGTGGAAGACTTTTGGAACATGTGTGCAGCTGTGTATTTTGCCATGACCCTTTAACTGTTTAGAAGTTGAAGTTACCTGTTATGAAAAGAGGGCTGACCAACTTCTTCTCAGGCAGCTTTGTAGCTGAGGAGGATCCAGAACCCAGTGACAGGGTCACTGAAGAGGTTCAACTCGAAGCGGGAACAGCTGAGGACAGGGCACCTGCCACAGCTCCTTGCACCTCTGTGCCTGCCCCTCTGGCACCAGTGCAGGCTTCATCAGGTGTTTGGCTGAAAGCAGCAGGACCCATCTGCTGCAAACCAAAGAAAAGGCATTTAATGTGGCTTTTCCATCCATATCCTGCTGACAGCCTGGGAAAGCTTAACAGTGGTGGTTTCTCAATGCACAAGCACTTGATATTATTTTGAAATGTTCTACAAAGGTGAAAAAAAGGGACATATTACACATTAGAAAACATGTTTATAACTATATGCATGCTTATATATATATGTAAGTATATATACATACCTGTATGTATGTGCAGAGACAGAAATATTGTTCATATTTCACATCTCTGCCTTAACTGGAAATGACAAAGAGTTTCCAGTACATCAGCCAGGTGAGTGAAGCTACATTATAATCCAAATTACTTTCCACAGCTTTTCTCTCAGAACAGCCCACTGGGTGGAATCACTACTAAGGTGCATGATCCACTTTTTTCTGTGGAAAAATTCAATACCATGCTTCTCTTCCAATGCATTATTATATATTATCCTCTCTTAGCATCTATGGTATTACTTGCAAGTATTTGTTGAATAAGTTTAAAGGACTAGATTAAACAATGAAGCAATATTTCATATTAAAAAAAAAATGAAGCAATTTCTCCCTTTTCCATTAAGTTCAATAAAGAAAAATATGAAGTAGAGCTTGCTATAATTTGAAAGGTGCCTTGAAATACACAGGATACTAAGTAACTCTTGCAACCTTATTAGAAGCAAAGCTGAGGAATCAGCAACAAACCCTATAAATACTAAAACAAGAACAAAATTATAAATTTCCAAGCATTTTTCCTACATTTGAAAGCAAGCAGGCACATACATCTGAAAACAGGAGCGCTACATTTATGCCACGTTTAAAGGATCAGAAATTCCTGACTCAAAAGACACCTGGGGAAAAAAATTGAGATTTCTTAAAAGATAAAAAAACATATGCTAGAGCCTTCAGTTGAAGTTCCAGTGGTTGTCATGCAGCTCTAGAGATGGGGGGGCTCCTGTTCCTGCCTGCCAAGGGGTAGGTTTTGGTCTGCAGGAAGGGTCTATGCAAACCCTGTTATATCTAATACCAAGAAATTTCAGTGTCTGGCACTGACGTGTTGTAATAAAATGAATTAGAAAATTAAGATAAAGTAAAAAATTATCCCACTTTCTCCACCCCTTTCCTGATAATTACAGATATTATCCCTTAATTAGGATTCTTAGCACTTTATTAGCACATGTTCTGTTATCAGATTATGTCTTCCAGGAGTATGTTCTCTTTTTCTTCCTTTCTTTTTTCTACCTTTCTTCCACAGTGACTTTTGCCATGATTTCTGAAGTGCTAAGTTATTTTACTGCATTTTTCAGGAGTATGTTGAAAATCTATCATAATTAAAGAATTACCTTTCCAAGAACACCAAATATTTCAATTCCATTTGTAAACAGACCTTTAGTTGTATAAATATAGGGGAGATACTTCCCCTTCCTCCTATAAAACAAACATCTGATATCTATTTGGCTTTGTTTGCTTTCTTCTTTCCTGTATTTCTCATTCTAAAATAAATATGTCAGATTTGCTTGCCACTGATATAACAACAAACAAGGTTATTAACATAAAAATCGTCCCTTGATTCATTTACAGCATGCCAGGGGAAAAAAAAATACAACAACAACAACAACAAAAAACCCAAAACCCACAAAGGAGTAAACAAATAGATCTTGTGCTGACGAAATGATCCATAACATGCTAAAACCTGCTTCAGGCTAAAACCAATCCACATTTCATTAACACTCTGCTAATCAATGGGCGATATCAATAGATGGCAATTTATCCCAGTCATGACAAAGGAATGAAGAGAAAACCCAAACACAGCTTGCAGAAGTGAGAGCTACATTAAGAAAAACATAAAAAGGAGCTCCTGGGCCTGCCTTATTTCTGACTTTATTCGGTGTTTTCCACAGCGTTCCTCTCAGGATGTGTGGTGGATTGCAGTTTTGCTGCAGTTGTGAGAAATGCAGATGCAGGTGAGGGCTGAGCTGGATCATTACTGATGCACATCTTCATTCCTGCTGGTGTTACTGGCACCCCTGAGGCTCGTGTGAGCCCTTGGGGCTGCAGCTGGCACCGAGAGGCAGCCAGGTCTCCTGTGATCTGCTGGAGCTCTGGGACCTGCTGAAGTGACCTCCTGAATTCCAGTGAAGGGAAGGGGCTGAGGGCAGACAAGACACCCCAAAGCAGCCAAAAAGCAGACCTCTCCTGCCTGCACAAGCAGCACCAGTGGGGCAGAGGCACTCTTCTCCTGCCCTCCCTGCCACCCTGTCTGCCTGACTGCTGCGGAAAGTGATGGACATAACTGTGTACTGCTAATGATTGATGGAACTGAAATCTGAATGTAAGTAGTATATACATAAAATAATACAGAATTTATCTCTTCCTCTTTCAAATACTTGAGACATGTTAAAGCATTCAGAAGGCAAGATACAATTTTTTTGTAGGAAACGCACTTAGTCTGTAGAGAAAGAAATGGTGAAAGTATGTACTTTGCAGTGAAAGCATAGCTGTCTGATCTGGAGTCCATTTCAAACCAATCTGCCTTCACACTGAAAAAGAAAATCCCTGCCTTTCACATGCTTCTGATGGCATTTTTTGTCTCTCAGTAGTTTTTAGCAAAGTGGATTTTGGCAGTGAAGGAACGCCATGTATCTGCCAAGAGGCAAGATACTGAAGAAAAGGAGAATCATCTGAAAAAGGTTTAGAGCTTATTTACAACTCATAATGATAAGACCCTTCCCCCAGAGGTCTCTGGAGAGTCCATCAGTGTATGGAGTGTTCTTTTGTTCTACTGGACTTCTGCTTCTTAATGTAGAAGTCCAGCACAACAAAAGAACATAATTTCAGGCAAAGTTAAATAATAACTAATTTATTCTTGGACTCTCCACTATTCAACTTATTCTACAAAGTATTTCAAGTATTAAATAAGAGAAGCATATAAAGACATCTAGAGAAAAAAAATATTCTTTGATCTTTCAAGAAATAATTTTTCAAAGTAGTAATAGAACTTCAAATACAGTTGTTATTTTCTTCTTTTCACAGCTCTATTTTATCTAGAAGACTTGCTTACTCCAGTCTGTAATTTTCTCCCTCTTATCTTCTGCATAAAACCCCCAAATAAACAAGCAAACAAAAAAACAAACAAACAAACAAACCCCACAAAAATCTCTCAGCAATGTAACTTTCAGTGAGTTAACAGAAGTTGCAGTTTACTTGAGTAGGGTGAGGAGAAATATGATAAAAAGCACATAACAATTCCAACATTTTTTGTTTTCTTCTTCACTAGAAAAGATCATTTTTAACAGCACTTCAATAACTGCAGTTCTGTAAGGGAAAATATAGACATCTAGCCATGGTAACAAATTTAAAGGTCCCCATTCTTGGCAGAATAATTTTTTTCTCAGTTTTGGGATGCTGCTTGACATCTTCCAGATGCTGGAGCACCTGGTTTGCTAGAGGGAGCTGATGAAAACAAATAAAATTACAACAGAACACCCAGAAAATGAAGGCATTAATAATTAATTTTTTAGTCTCAAATGACTGAGATGGAAACTGATTTGCAGTATTTGAGGTGAAAGAAAGTACAGCAGAAGTAGACAAAGGCCACAGAGGGTTGAAAATGCTGCTCAGCTTGGCATACAGGATTATCCATTAAATGACAGTACGTGCACTATGCATGTTGTATGCAGAAATTTACATGTCCTTAGTGACTAAAGAATGCCTTTCTGTATCTGCAGATGCCAGATTGATTTAATAGGAATATACTTCATTTCTTTTACTCTGAGGTATGAATGTAATTCTAATTACTTGCTGATATTAGTGTGGTTTTAACCTTTCAAAATAAGAAAAATGAAAATAACATATGGACCCATTCCAAGGAAACAGAGAATGCAAGAAAAAGTTAAATTTTTAAATACTGTAGTAACTATATACAATACTATGATAATTATATACTATAATTCCTTTAAATTTCATGCCAAGTTTACTGCACACACCTTGAGTTCCTGCAAACTGTGGGGATGAGAAGATAGCTCAATAACCCGTAATTCAGAAGTTAAAATTTTACTGTGTCTCTGATCCCTCTCACTTCTTGATTTGTCAGTTGTGGGCATTTATGAGAAAGCAGTTCCCAAAACCCCCATATTTCTAGAGTTTGTTTTGTTCCAGCTCTTTCAGTGGAAGGCTGTATGGCAATATATGAAGGCCAAGCAGTGGCACAGATTGGAGTGAAGTTCAGAAGCAGCTGTGGTTATGCCTTTAAGCAGAGATTTCTTTCCTCCACTGTCATGACCCAGCGAGCCAGTGGGCTGCCAGGTCCTTTATTAGACCACTGCAAGGAGCTGAAGGGGCTTTTCATACATGGCAATCCTCACCAGCACTAAACCAAACAAGGTAATGTTGAGTCAAAAACAGCACACACAAACCCTTCCCACTGTTCAGAAGAGAGAGCCAGTGTTCCCACACACATTCTCCTTCCTAACTCATCTTAAAGCCCTTTTCTTACTCCAAGGCTGTGGTTAACCATTTGTGTGCTAGGAATGGAGTCACTTTTGTTCACATACCAATTTTTCTGGAACTTAAATTAAACTGCCTTGGACTTAGGTTTTGAAGAAAGCTTCCACAAAGTAAGTACCTCCAATAACTATGAACACAGAATAAATTATGAAAGAACATGTGTGTTAATGTTAGGCTTGATTACATAACATTGATCTTTTCTAAAAATGTGTATGAAACTCAGTGTTTTTTCTTTGGCTGTAAAATACATGAGTAATTACACATTAACATAAAAATGAAGTAAGAGATTTAATTAACAAAGTATTAGTTTATTTCTTTAAGTACAAGAAATGAACCCACTAGTAGGACTTTAAAACTTTTATAAGTGTCACATTGTATCTCACCATTTTGCATTCATAGTCTGCATCAATGACAAGGCACAAAAGCATTTTCCCACTGCACAAACCTTTCATCTGCACTCTTTGGGGCTCTTTTGCAAACAACACGAATTCTTTTAGGTATATTTCAGTTTTTTATATATAGCTGACTGAAAAACACTAAGCTGGAGCAAATAGTTATGATGTCTGTGCACACTCTCTGGAGTCAGAGTTGAGGCCCTCTCTCTTGCCTGGATTCATCTTGCTTGAGACGCAACTTCCAGGGTGGAAGATGCATTTTTCCCCTTGCAGCAGGGCAGCAGGGAGATTTGAAGGTACTGAAGAGTCATAGCAAAACTGAGGTACCAGGCATTGCAGTGTCCCTCAGGCTGCTTTCCCAGGAAGGAAGAAGAACTCTCAGAAGCCTGGACACAGTTCAGGATTGCTACCTATGAATGGGAGATTGCAGCTGCCCTGGACAAATGGAAGCTGCATGTGCTGTATTTCACTATCAATCTGCACTATTGGAAATTCACATTTAATCAGCAACCCACAGCAAATCGACCTGACAGCTAGAAAAGTGGCCTGGTGGTGACAAAAAGGAAAGTTTTGGATGGAAGCAGAGACCTCCACAAGGGAGGGGAGAAGGTGAAGTTTTTTCAGAAGTGGAAAGATTGATATTCAGAATGACAACACTTTGAAGGAAAACATATACTCCCTATGTACCTTGGAACAATAAATCTTAAAGTAGGTGTCATCTGTTGGAAATTCCCTCCACCTCACATGGCTTTTGTGGGAAGTTCTGGTTGTTACCAAGAATTTCTATAACCCTTTATTCAGATTATATGAAACATCACAGAACCATCTTTATTCTTCAATTAGTCAAAATCTTCCATAATAGCCAGAAGATGCGTATTCCACACTGGATGTTGCAGGGTGTGTTTCTGGATTTGTTAATACTGAAGGAATATTATTTAGTTTATTTTTTCCCCCTCTCTGATGCAGGCTAGGTAGCTTGTGGAAAAGATAATAAGGTAAAAATTAGATAGGTATACTCAGAGAGGTGGGAAAAGATGCAAATGAACTTTACTGAGTTTAGTGGCATAAAGATAGTTCATTTACTGGTAGAAAACTGATAGTTTTCTCCATCTGTCTGCTCTCAGAAAATGTATATAGACCTACTGCCTTTATCCTCCCAGGCAGTGGAATATATTACTTGGAAACAATCAGTCATTCACACAAAAATAACATTTCTATGCCTGTCACCAATAACCATAATTCTGTTTGAAAAAAAAAAAAATCGCTATTTTTTAGCTACTTTTAAGCAGCATTCTGTGAACCAAAATGTATATTTTCTGTGTGAATTCTTTGAGGGCAAATATTTCCAGTGTTATTTACAGTTAAGAAAATACAGTGGTTAAAGTTTTAGGTGTATTTAATTTTCTGTTGTAAAATGGAAGTATCAGTGTTTGTCCGCAAGAACACACGAACATCAGGAGTAAATAGAAGCTCCATAAATTGCCATCATTAGAACTAAACCCAACAAGCAAGAGCAGGTGGGCTGGTTTTTTATGGATAATGAAAATCTGAGTTGTGTTTTGAGTATGAAGCAAGTATATTGACCCAAATCTGTGCCATCCATCTGTTTGATGCCAAACTGAGTTTGAAATTGTTCTTTCTACCGATGTTTGCCATACTTTTGAATGCTAAATTCCACTACAGAAAATTGAAACCAGCTGTGCCTTCTTTCATCTCACCCATATGCTCTAAAATCTTTGCCAAATAAGCTCCACAGCTTTTCCTGGTAGGATATCTTCTTTCCTGTTGTTCTTTTGAGCAGTGGAACAGCTATCAGAGCTGGAATTTGGATGCCATCAGTGGCTGGATTAACATATAGAGGAATTATCTCCAAAGCTGGAGAGGTAGCTGTTGGGCACTGCAGGAGCAGCATGGCCTTGGTCAGTGAAAATTCATGGGGTCAATGGAATGGCAGCACATGAAACACATGGCACACTGCTGGGGAGTTTTCAGAGCAGATTTAGATCCTGGGGAAGGCCAGGTGGTTGCCTGGAGAGGTTGTGCTGTCTCCATTTTTTGCGTGAGTTCAAGACCCAACTGGATAATGTCCTGTTAACCTGATCTGATCTCAAAGATGATTCTGCTTTGAGCAGGAGATTGGACAACAGGCCTCTTGATATTCCTCTTAACCTGGGTTATCTCGGGATTCTGTGATTCTGGGATGTATCTGTAGCCAGGCTTGGAATATTTTCTTTGCAGCAATAATAGAAAGGATTTTTATGTGGCCAAAATATAACCATTTTCCTGTCTTTTTGGGCACAAAATTGTCCATAACTAAAAACAACTGTGGTCCATTTTAGTATTAAGCTGTACCTTATGTAGAAAAGCTAAGACCATGTTCACAATGGAACACACCATTCAAGAAGCATGGCCATGGAGCAGGAAAATATCCAGCTGCCTTAGTTTTTACTGCTGGTTTCTGATAGGTATTGCAGCCTACCATGTGTTCTGTGAAGAAACTGTTTCTACTGAGGTGAAGCCATGCTCCAAATCAGGTAGAGATTCAAGGCTGAAGATCTGAAAAGCCCTAGGTTCTAGGACACAAAGAGAACAATCTTAAATATATTTCAGTTTCAGAAGATTTTGAAATTTTTTGTTTGTTTATTTGTTTGTTTTTTGTTTCTACCAAAGGTTACAAAAAGGTTCACATCATGACAAGGACTCAATTAGAGTACACTTGTAGAAGTTGACTGGAGTTTCAGGTTGGGAACACTGAAGGTCAGCAGAGGATGTTACTGCCAGTAGGTGACAGATCCTGTGTCATCCCCGGCCCGTCCCAAGAAACTTGGTGACACAGTTGCTTGAATTCTGAAAAGGCCTTTCTAATCTTCTACCTGCACTGAAAGTTTCCCTGCAGGTAAAAGTAGCAGCTCTGATAGCTGCTGATATTTAGCAGTTCAAGCTAAATATCTTTGTTCTGTCACTAATGACATGTCCTGTATCTCAGAAAGTGAAATAAAAGAGAATTTACGACTAATAGTCAGCATTGACAAAAATTCACCAGCAGGTTAACTTCTGTCATTTGCTCTCTGAAGGCAATGAATAAAATTAACCTGTCAGCATCTTCTTTTATGTGGAAAGGCTCCTTATGAGCTTCTGTAGAAGTGAGTTAAAGCTTAGCTAGCTAGCATGAATAATGGCTCTCTTACTACAACTCCCTTTAGTCTTCATAAGAAAAATACTGCTGCACAGGTTTCAAAGAAAACATCAACTATAATAAATTTTTATGGAATTAGGTAACAGAATTGTGCCACCTACCTCTATGAACTTATTGTCTTTTCAGAGGATTAATATTTTTTCTGCTGTTGCCCTGCTGCAATATGATATCCTTTGATGATGATAGCATTTCTCATGTAGTCAGGCTATGTGATAATTGAGTGTATACACAGCATTCTGCACCCACTAGAGTAGAAGTGGGATGAATTGCATCTAGTGGCAAGGCCTCTTTGAGGTGACAAAAAGTTTTTGTAACTAAAACTTCAAGAAGCTCTTAGTAAGGAGACATGCCAACTTGTTTAAGCGCAAATTACTGAAAATAATGCCTTAATGACCATGCTAAAATTCAATGCTCTGCAATTTGTTTTGAAAGTGCCCCAAAGGACCAAATAAATGAAGCTCAGAAAAAATTAATTTAGAAGAAAATGTTAAATTGAATGTAGGGCACATTGGCTAGTTTTCATACTCAGAAAAAGGAAATTAAGAGTCTGCTCTCCTTTTCCCAATAATGTTCCTTTCCCAAGCCATTTAAATAAAGATTTTATTAGGGTTCTTCTTGCAGCATTATATTTCACACTTCTCAGTGGTTTAGTAGATCCAGTTAAATCATCTGTGGATTGTAAAATTTTCAACACCAGTGAAAGTGGCAAAATCAAGCCTTGAAATTATTTGGACATCAATTCACACATTTTAAAAGTTGTGGCACTGTTGGCTGTAATCAGATGTTATTGATGAAAAAAAAGTTCAAGCCAAATAATGTTATTTAAAGAAACAGTAGAAATAAGTTGGATACTAGATTTTTAGGATAGGCGCTTCATTTTCCCAGTACCAATCTTCTCCTTTTTAGCACATGCAAGATTTAAACAAAGTGTTCTCTGTATTTCATTTTGAGTAATGGAAATTCCAAGGCTTTTCTGAGACTTCTCTTACAAATAACACCACAACCTGTAAATAAATTATCCTCTCTCACAGAACTGCTATGTGCTTTCATAAGAGAATGTTGAGTACATTCCTGGAAAGCTTTTTAGGCACCAGATCAGAACAGAAGACACAATTGGCTCTTTGTAGCTGACTTTATTACTCATTTACTACTTCCTCATTATGTTTACAGGATTATATCTGCTTCTTTTCATTCATATTATTTTATTATTTTTATCTGAAAAAGTAGGGTAATTTCACTCCTTCTTTTCAATGTCAATCTTATTTGTGTTGTTTGTTTCTGCTTCTCTCCCTTCTCCTTGTGACTTGCTAACAGTTGCCAGCATTCCTTGCCTGTGTCAAGCAGAAGATTTGTTTTCTTGCTTTATCTGCTTCTGTATTTCAGAACTTGAGTTGTTTTTCTTTTTCCTGCTTTTCTTCACAAGAGCAGAGCAGTAATTATTGCTCAGTGGAGGACAGTACTCTGGGCCTCTTTGCTCTGCTGATTGCCCAAAGGACTCATTTGGTACCAATGACCTGCAGCCACTCACCTTAAGCTGTAGCTGTTCTAGGAAAGCATGTGTTAAATGCTTTCTGCCAGCGGGATTTTCTTCATTCCTTTTGAAAAATCTAAGACCCTATCCAAGGAAAAAATGAGCCATGTAGGCCAAATTAACACACAGACACAGAAATACTCATAGATTTGTGCTGCTGTTGTACACAAATATTCTCCCATGACACCAGTGACAGTCTTTGGATTTTCTTCCAAAAGAAATCTTAACTGAGAAGTGAAGCCAGAAGAAATGCTGCCAGATTTTTTGCTCATTGTCTCCAGTACAAGTCGTGTTGAGGCCACAGACTCCTGTAGAAAGCCAGAATAAGAAAAAAAAAGGAGCCCAGATGTGTGTCTGAGTTTCCCCATATGTCAGAGAAGATAATTTTCATTGTCATAATGCAAATCTTTCAGTAAACCTGCTTCTCAGACATGCTTCTGTGGTGTCCTCCTTCAAATCTGCTATCCATATGGATAGAAGTACAATACCAGATAAACAAGTGAAAATACTGTTGAAAGTTTGACCATCAGTATGAGAAAATTCTACTGGAAAATGGCTAGCTGTGTTCTGATACTCCTCATCACTCAGTTGTTCAAATGCTCATAAGTTAACCCTTTATTACAAAACCAGAGTGACCATCAGGAGGAATTTTATTACTAGTCAACACTCAGGACACATATCTTATATTTCCTTTGCAGTGTGAGGGGATGAATGTCATTGACATTCTTCAGCTGTGTCACTAGTGGTTTAGACATAAAGATTTAATGATGAAAGAAAGTGAAACAGTTGTTTAGTTTGACTTGTGCCATGCTGGCAAGACTTGGGATTACATTTTTCATTTCAAGATCAGTATTACTATGTAATTCTGCCCAAAGAAATTCCACCAGCTCTGAAACAACAGAAGTCCAGCTTGCTAGGCTTTCATGCCCTGAGGCCCACAGCAGTGTCTGATAGTCTAATTAAAGTGTGAGGTGAAGATGAAGGCAACATTAGTAGTGTCTGTTCACCTATTTTCAGGACAGTCTGTGAAATCTGGTGGAAATTGGTCACTGGCTTTACAGATGACAAACTCAAAACAGACCAGTAAGCAGAAATATAAATACTAACAGTAAGAGTAAACTCACATAAAGCCATTTTCTCTCATGTTCTCATAGAACTAAGTGTAAAAAGCTCTAGGAATTGCTAGTGCCATTAGCAAAACTAAAAAAAAAAAAAAAAAAATAGAGTGAGAAGTGGTATTGAGGGCTTATGAATTCCAGCAGATTTTTAAAACTAAACTAACTTCTCTAAGCATGTTTAACTTATCATAATTGATTTTAAACAGTCATGTCAAAATATCTTCTTTTTCTTTTTATCTGTCTGCCTCTCTATAGTTCAAAGTGTCTATCCATATATCTAGATAACTCTAAAAAGAGTATCTAAAGGATTGGGTAAAATTCTGCTTTTACAGTAATTTTAGTAGCAAAATAAATGAGGGTTTTTATGGCTTACCTGACTGCCAGAAAAACTCCTGGCTTCCACCCGCCAACCAGAATAGATTTGTTTGTCTAATTTGCTTTGTCTATAAAATTAGGCTAATTTCTCTTTGATGTTTTCCCAAAAATCTGACCAGTTCATCGTGATGTTTCTTCCTTTGAATTCAGTCTGAGCAGGAACTCATTACCATTAGTTCTGAATTCTTCCTGAAGCCAGCTCAGTATAAGGTAGCAATTGCTATAGCTGTCCTGGATCACCCTTTAGAATACTTTTCTTCCTAATTAAACAGTTTAAAAATAGAAAGAAGGAATATGCCATAGAAATGTACAGCAGCTTGATACCTGACAGTGAGATTTGCCTTCAGACTGCATGCAATCAGTTTGAGTCAGCCTGAATCTTATGAGCATATAGGATTGAAAGGGATTTCTTTGTATTAAATTAATAGTATGAAAGGTATTATCAAGAGCTGAAACCGAACCCAAACTTTCTGGCCAGCCACAAGATGAAGTTAGAAAATAAGAAACAATAAAACCCAAGCAAATCAACCATGTTCTCATTAAAGCCAATGGACATTTTGTCACTGGCCTTGGTAGGAACGGGATCTGTCCCAAATTCTTCCCTTCTTGCATTAGAAAAAGGAAACTGAAATTCATGTTGACATTTTCCCACTCCTAATCTCATTTCCTCACTTTCCTCTCTCTCCCTCAAACCTAATTCTCCAGGGACCTTGTGAACAAAGTAGCAAGTATGAGTGGAGAGCTACAGAAAGGATGTGATAAGGCACATGCAAGGCCACAAGTCTTGCTGGTTATTTGCTGCATCGATGGGCTGTGCTTACATCTTACAAAACGTTGCTTTGCTTTAGTCTAGACTGTGTCTGATATAGATCCAGGTATTTTACAAACCAACAGTATCACCCTCTGACTGGCTGCTTGAGTGGGTAATTTTCACCTCAGTGGTAAAAATGGGAAGATATTTTAATACCCCTGAAAGCACTGGGGGGCAGTGTGATATAGAGAAGCATACATTGGCACAGCTGCTCTGCCATCTGCCTGGGGTGTCACTTCCAGGAGGGACTCATGACTTTATCTGGCAGCTCTGCTGTACCTCCTTGGAGGGCTGAGAGTTTGAGCGTGTGCTCTGCCTCTTCTGGAAGGATGAGGCACTGTAAAATAAACTACAGTGTAATGCTAAGAGAGTCTGACAGTCTAAAAGGTTTGACTTACTATGAATGTGCTTTGAATAGGTGGATGCTTGCTTCTCTGTAGGACCATATAAACTATGAAAACAAAAACAGTAGTCTCTGTGCTTGGGTCGGTGATTGTGTCTGGAAAGAAAAGCAAATTTGTCTATTATTTCTGAAGCATACTTCTTCCTGACATCAGAATATGAAGAGTGTTGTAAATTGTTATCATCTGTTGCATGTTTTCTGCTTGGGTTCTGCTCATTTGTTTGTTTTCAGTTTGTTATTTCTTTTCTTTCACAAAAGCAAGCAAGCAAACTAATCAACTTTACAACATCAGCTAACCTGGAAAGCAAACAAAAGGGCTGCACACAAAGGGGAAACAATATACAAACAAAACTTTTCCAGAATGTGCTTATGTAAGTTATTGACTTTTCTTTTTAACATCAGAAGGTACTGCTATTCTTGTTGGCCATTTAATTCAGAAAACTCTCTCCTGTATGACTACACTGGAATTTCTAAATCATTCAGAGAAATAACAGAAACCTGGTGGTTTTTTGAGCCAAAATTAGGTCTAATGCTGAGGTTTTAAATCTGTAATTGAAATCAGTCATTTATAAGCATCATCTTTACAAACAAATTTGATCTGAAAAAGAGTACTCTGAAGGGATTACAGTATTATAGGACTAGCAAAAAATTCCCACATTGATTTTCTGGTTCAAGAGCAGGGGAGCTATTACTGCTTTAATAATGTAATGCAGGCTACCTAGAGATGGTGTTGAAGGGTAATTTCCACTCAGGTATATTAGAGGAAATTCTCACCTTGGGGCTGTCTACACAACATAATGTATTATGCAATGTATGAATTAACTTGAATAGGAAAGGCAGTACAGTTACAGTTTCAAAGAACACTTTCATAGTGTGCACTGCTTCTAGTCTTCAGCCAAAGGTCATATCTTCAGTCAGTCACTTTTTCTCCCACAGTGTATGTAAAATAATTCCAAAAGTAAGAGTTGTGATGCTCTCTGTCTCACACTCAAAAGCCCTGCTGTTGTTATTAACTCCTTGACAACATCCATAGCTGCACCTATATTTTTCAACAGACAGATAAGCCCAGAAAAGGGAAGAAAGTATTGAAAGCAAAGCTTTATTCAAAAAAGAACAATCCTGGCTCCATAAGGCTTCCCTGGAGTATGTAAGGCTTCTCTAACTAAGCCAGCAATGGACTGAAACTGAACAAGCCTCTTTTTTCTATTTGTTGTTTTTGAGAGCTTCTATGCAAAATGAAACAAAACAAAACCAAGAAGCCTAGGAAAATTACCCATATCACTATGACATTATTGCTGTCTTTGTGGTAAACCTTTAAGGAACATATTCAAACTTGATTCATGCAAAATAGATATTTTGGAGGGTCTGGGTTTTGTAGTCAGGCCATACTCCTGCTTTGGATCTGATTTCCACACATAATTTTAATTGTCTTTTGCTATTTAAATGTCTTTTATAGAACAGTATATAAGTAATTAAGATAGAATGTGTTGTCATATTTATGCTCTATGTGCCAGAAAACAGGCTTCAAATGGAAATGCACATGGGGTTAAACAAGGATACTGTCGTCCTCTGTTTTTTAAGGAGGAAGCACCTGAAAGCAGAACTGTGAAATACAGCCCATGTTCTGTAAGGTGCTGAGCAGGGATAGAGGGAGGTTGTAGCCAGCAGAGGCAGAAAGATTTTCAGCAGCAGTAAGTTAGGGAATTTTGGCATTGGCAGTATTGTCTGACCTCGTATTTCTGAATGATACCCAGGAACCCATCACATGAGAAAAGAGCTACAGCAAACACTAATTAAATGTGTGTTCACTCTCTCTTTCAGACTAATTAGCACACATAGAGGTTAAGCCCTAAAGAACAAAATGTTCAGCTTCAAGAGCATAAGAGAAAAATACAATGAAAAACTCCAAATCACTGTCACTGGAAAGCATATTTGCCTCTACTTGCTCCAGGTTGATGATTTAACCTTCTTTCCTTTTCAACTCACATGAAATCTGCAAGTACAACACATAGTCACAGGTTTGCTTTAGTTTCCTTCAGAAATGCAAGGGAACATGAAGGTATGCTTGCCACTTCACCAAGTTCGCTTGAAAGAAGGTCATTCAGATAGTCTGAGAAAGTAGCACTTACTGCCTCTAAATTGCATAGAAAATTAGCTTTTTTCAGAGAATAGATCAGGGCCTGAGATTCAGACAATGTGACTACTATTCAGAGGGTAGCACTAAAGCAATATCTTGAAGCACTTCAATTCTCTAGCTCTCAATTTCATTTTCTAAAGCCACTTCAGATGAGAGCAATGAAACAATCAAAAATTCTTGTTATTCTATGTTATTTTTTAAGATTCAAGCTGGGAAGCAAATTTAATCCTGTCTGAACTTCAGTAGCCTCTGCATGCACATTTTTATAATCTGTATTGATAGACTTCAAATAGTCTCCTTATCTTTCATGTCATATACACACAAGTAACTTATTACTTCCTCACCATCAACTTTGTCATCCATATTTCCTTACATCTGTCAGCTTCCTTCTCTAAATGTAAACCAAGGGCTGCACCGTTGCATACTTTTATTTGCATTCAACTATGATACAGTATACACAGTAAAAAGTAGTATGTTTTCCAAGTGGCTTCCTTTAGCATATTAAAAAACACACATTTAAAAAATATTTTTAATAATACTAAATACCAGTAATGTCCATTATTTGCTCTGAGGACACACACATGGTTTTTGAAGTTAACCAAGACCTTCTTCTGTTGAGGAACCCCTTTTGTTAAAGGAGCCAGCAGTAGGCAAAGTGTAGGACTACATGAAGGTACACACAGGGAAAATTAGGATTCAGGCCCCCCTCAATATACTCCCTTATGGTCTGCCTTTTCACGTTTTCAGACTTGCTCTGCCTGGGCCCTTGGCCTCCCCATTGTCTGGTTTTCAGGTCCACTGACTCTGTTAAAACTGTTGATCTAAGCCATTTGCCTTCGCTTTACCTGACAGGACCAAGCCAGTCGGATGTCGCAAAGGTTTTCTTTTAAAATTTATGATTCCAGAGCAGGTAGGGTGTCTAAGAGTTGATTTAATCCCTCTAGCCATCCAAATCCATTCTCACTACTCCCTTTCAACAAAGGGGATGAGATCTGACCTTTCAGTATCTTCTACACACTTGGTGTTTGTGAACAGCCTGGAGACCACAGGCAATTGTACTCTGGAGTGAGATGAAAACTCTACCTAGCAGTCATGATTGAGAGGATGATCAATTGTGGCTATACCTCAAACGTATGCCTCCACTTAAAGACTTCAAATAAAACTTTTAGGCTCAAGAATGACAGTGAAATTAGACATGGTAGTCCCAGATCTATCAGAGTGGCTCTGCTCAGGGAGCGTCGTTGATTTCTGTGTGCTGGTTTCTGTGTAGCCAGTGAGAGCAGATTAAGTTGTCCCCTTTTGTATCCAAGAGATATAACTGGAGACAGAACTGGGTGTTCTACAAAATCATCCTTACTTCTCATCACAGCAACTGAGTGGATATGAAAGAGACTACATTCATTGAAAACATATATTGCATTAGTATTGTAGACTGTTTTCTAAGATATAAAAATGATCACAAATTTCATTTGAAGGTATTCACTGACATGGAGAAGTTCACTGCAGATTATATTAATACATAATTGCTTAAAAGAACATGTGTTACACAGTCAGATTATATAAACCTCACTGGAAGTCTGAAGAGATACATTACAAAGTTGTATTCTGCATGCTGAGTTAATTCCAGCAGAGCAGACAGAGGAATCTACAACTCTTGCTTTGGATCTTCAGAGCTTCATCTATTGGCAGAAACATCTTTCCTTGTTAATGAAACTTTAATTACAGCTACTGGCAAGGGCAACTTCATTCCAACAGGTATTATGAAACACACATACTACTAGACATAATTTCCTAGCCACAAATGATGAAGAAGAGAATGGAGAGGATGCTCTGATAGGAAGTCACATTTTTTTAGCTGGAGACTATTGTTATGAAAGCAAGTAATACAATGAAATCCTTGAAAAGTATACTTTTAACACCAGAGTACAGTTTTTTAAAAATGTCTTGGAAATTATAAAAAGGCATATTTTTTTTTTGTTTATTGGGAAAGATTGGTTCATGCTGGCCACCTAATTTCATAATTTTTCAGAATTAGAATCTTTTTCCTAGTATGATTTCATCTTTGTCATACTTCTTATTCCCCTTTTGTTTTCCTCTCTAACTTCCTTCCTGTGTTCTCCCCTCTCTTAGAGGAAATAAAGGAATTACAGGGTTCAGCCTCTTAAAAACCAATTAGACTGAAGCAAAGATGTGAAATGAAATTACTATTTTGGCAGCCATATTTCTAGGGATGTATTACTCAAACATATTTTCTGGAATTCAGAATTAAATGGTACATGAAGCAGAAGTACACAATCAGAAAAAAGATCCCAAGCATCCCACAATTTTACCCCTTTACCCTTGTGCATTGGAGTTTGGGCAGCAAAACTTCTACTGTTCCCCTTTTTCCATTAAACCTGATCATGAAACACTGGACTTGATAGCAAAATAATTCCACAATGTATTTGTCTTTGTTGATCAGTTGCACCACGTGCCTAGAGATCACAGCTCCACCTGACAGCATTACTGAGTTTGACCCTGCTGCTGGGGGATTGCAAAACATGTGTCACAATGGACATTTTCCCATAGTAATGAAAGAATTGGCTGGGAAATCGCTTTGAAGAGCTCCCCAAAGCCATTGAGGCAACTACAACAATGAAATAAGGCTAGCTTCAGATGGTACATTTGTGAGAAATATTGCAATGGAACTCGAGGTCTCGCAAGGGTCTAATACAAGCAAATAACTCACAAACTACTCTGGTGTTTCTGTTTCTTCATGAAATTAAAAAATCACAAACTCCAAAATAAGTACCTTTTTTTTTTTCTGCAGTCCTTAAGTTTGTGTATGTGATAGTGGAGATTTGTACTTTAAACTCTTGCTCCTACATGAACAAGTTAGATAAGCATTATTGTGAGTCTTCTGTATATGAACCATTTTCATTCAAATGTATATATCGGCACAGGACAAGAAAAAATGTTTTGGTAAATATGACCAGAGATCCAAATAGTAATCTGGAAGTCTATTGACAGCAGAGAGAAAGCACTTGACAAAACGATACCTCTGACGGAGTATACCTGCTTGAAAATCTGACTTCTTACCTGTGAAATGTTGACAATAATTTTGTTTGGGAAGAAAAAAAAATTGCTTCCTATTTACAATTAATTTTAAAAGTACTTCAACTGAAATGGAAATAAATCATTTTGATTGATTCCAAACCAACTTAAAACTGTTTGAAGGTTTATTCTCTGACTGTCTTTACTCTGCAGCGCATTATGGTTACCATTTAACTACATATTCATCTTCCTATGCTATATTCTTCTACCCATTATTTTGTTTTTGGGCTTTTTAGTGACCTCAAAATATCATGTGCATGCTTTGAAGTAACATGGTGGATGTATTTGCATTAGCTAGAACAAAGGTAGCATTCCATGGATAACCGTGAAGATGTCATTGTTTGCAAAACACTTCCATTTCTTCATAGCAAAAGCAATTCCTTGTGTGCTTCAATAACAAAGGAAGGCTCACCTGCATATATTGTGCTCTTGATGCATTCTGAGCTTCAGTGATTTACTGAACTTTAAGACGAGTAATCAGAGTGGTGAAGCAGCAATTCATAAGCAATTGCCTTTTAAGCAAGAGGCATAAAATTTTTAATTAGGCAATTCAGGCATTGTTTAAACTGCAGTTGCAATTAAGTAACCTTCACTTACTTAATAAATCATCATTAATTTTAATCAGGATTATATGTTATTTTTGTCACTAGAAAAATATTAATGAAATTCTGATTCAAAATTCACATCTATCTTGATTCAGTGTGCTGCAATTTTGTTTTAGTGAAAATATCTCTTTGATGTGGCATCCTGTTAATGAAATGACCCTATCTGCAAAACCGTAATTCATGTATGTAGATAATTAATGCCATGTTTTACAATTTCCTCCTAAACTATTAAGGATGATGCTATGGTATCTGTTTCTAACAGAATAATAAAAAGCGAACCTTGAATTTGATTGCATAATTTATAAGAATTTTTAGTATTTTAATTGAGTTATTAGTAAGTTTCCCCCACATTTACTTTACTGATAATGAAAGATATACATAAATATTTCAAAATAATTCTTTATGAATGTTACTTCTGGAAATTCTTCTTTTAATAAGTCATTGTCTTCAGGATATATTTCAGCAGCCACGTTCAATAAACCAATCACTACCAGCAAGTAAATAATTTAATTACACAAGTAATATGAATTTAAAAAGGTAAAGGTTGAAAAAACTGAGTCTGACAAAGCTTGAAAATTACAAAAAATCCCACCCTTTTATTACCAATAAACTTCACTACAGAAATCATGCTGTGTTCTACAATTTCTGAAGTAACCACAACAAAGATATAGAAATAATAAATGTATTTATGTTTTAGCAATAGGAAGGGAATTGCATTTTAAAAATTAATTTAAGAGTATTTATGATAATTGAAAGGCAAAAGGGACAACTGTTAACTTCTGATATCTGCAAACCTTTAGTTGTTATTAAATCTATATCTAATACTTTGATGCTTAATTAATCTGTATTTTAATACACATTAAGTATAATGCACATCATGGAACAAAACCCCTTCACTAAGAAAGATTTTGGCTTTGATAAATCATCAATTTAATATGGTGAGGGCAGGAGGGGGAGTGGAAATGATTTTAAAGGGTTAGATCAGGATAGTTCAGTATCTACACAGACTAAGGAAACCCTAGACTTCTGCTTGAAATTTTTATTAGAGTGGTTTGTAGCTAGCTGTCTTGCTCTGGGATGTTGTTAACTGCATCTCTCAGAAGGTTTTAAGCTTAATGATTTGAAACTGCCCTTCTTTAGCACAATAGGAAAAACATGTAAATCTTTGTTAGAGATGATAGTTTAGATAATTACAGAAGTTTTCAGACTTGCTCTTTAATTTGACAGGCAATTTAGGGGATGAAGAAAATGTGTCACTTGTGAACCCTATCAAGAAAATGCTTTTTTCTCTCTGCTTCACTACTCTCTGCTCTGCTAATTCAACTGCAGAATGAGAATAGAAACACCTTTGCAATATCAAATTTACTGGCAAGATGTAGCAGTTCTTTTGCTCAGTGGCCTTTTCAGCTTTGTGTAGAAATGCAAGACTCTTAGACAAAACAATATTATTCTACAATAAGCATTTCACTGATAGCGATTTTTGGCTCCATCATCAGTAGAATTGGTTATTCAAAGTTTAATACATGAAGATGTAGAAGATAAAAGAAATAATTCAATATCTGATGAATGGAAAGATATTAAGATCTTTTTTTTAAGATCTATATTTTCACAGCTTTGTTTGGAAGAGCATAGAAGATTTTTACAATTGCTAAAAAGAGGAAAACTCATTCACGGTAGACCATTATCTATACACTTAATTGAAACTTAAGAATCACAACTGTAGCTTTGCTACAGCTTATGAAGCTTCATCTCAGCCATTGATTCCTAACTGGATCCTGATAGACTGTAAATTTGTCATTTCCTGTTTATTATGAGATGTGCTCAATATATCTGGCTAAAGGACAAAAAGATGATTGACTATAGACACGCCAATATTTAATGTAAGGCTGACCGACATTTTATTGTCTGTAAACAGTGGGGCTGACATTAATGACTGAGCCACAGAAAGTTATCTCGTTCTTGCTGGTTACCAGGTGAGCAAATGTGCTAATAAGTCTTTGTGGGTCATAGAAAAGGATGCCTGCTTTATTGATTTTTATATGTAGGATTAATTTATAATGTTTTAGACAACAGACAGAGCCTTTAGATAAGACACAGGTGTAATGGCAGGACTATAACAATAGTGCTCTAATTGCCATAGGCCCAAGGCAGCACCATTGGAAGTAAGTTTTTTTCCACAGACTAATAGAAAAGGTCCTTTTCTAAGCATCCAATTAGTAAGAAACATCACACACATGAGGTGGGCATTACAGCATGTGCTGTGAATGTCTGTATGCAAGTGGAATGGGACTGCTTTCTCTCACAGGCAAAGTAATCTAAGAGTGTTAGGGGTTGAAAGCCTTGAGAAATGCAGATTGTGAAACACAAGAGGCTGTTTCTATGTGCTGTAAGTGTATTTTACCTGAAAAAGAGGAAAATTATGTTGGCAAGTTCATTTGGGAGACAAGAAAAAGCTGTTCTACAGGAAAGAGGAGCCATAGAACCCTACCCTCTAGAGGGAAAAATCCCACCAGCCTCAGTGTCATGTCCCTGCCTGGCTGCTCTGCAGCAGCAGCAAATAACCATTTTCAACTGTAAAGGAAAATTTTACACAAAGTCTGTCTCCAAATTGCTGATAAATTCATACATTACAGAAATAAAGTACTTGCACCAGAAAGTAGACTAGGAACTTCACACTCTTGCACTGACTTCTAACAAGAGCCATTTCTGTTCCCTTCTACTGCAGAATATGCTCAGCAGACATGAGGTCCACCTGCCCACCTATGGAAAGCCATCCCTCACATGCCTGCCAGAGCTTCTTTCAATCACATAAGCTCATTTCTCTGATTAATTTCATCCTAATATCCAGAGTTACAGGTGCTGTCCTTTGGCCATGCTGATGTAGCTCACATCCCAAATAGATCCCAGGGATGATAATGTTACACATACAGTGCAACTCTCCCAAACTCTTAGGCCACATTCATGCAGGACTCCTAGAGTCCTCATTGTGCCTCACAAACTGTTGCAGCTCGAGTGCCTTAATTCCCACATAAGCAATTTCTAGGCAATGTGGACCACTTTACCATCAAGATATTGTAAAGAACATCTCCTTTTTCTTACTTATAATATGAAACTGCTGTGTACTGGATGCAACCCTGTGATACCATTAGGTGTACTTCAGTAAATTGTATTTGCTTTTACACGTATGTTAATGTGATGAGGGATTCAGATCCCTTTTAGACCTCAGTTGAGAGCTGGGGAACGCTCAACAATCTGTTAAACAAAATAAACAAGCATTTATTTTAATTGATCATTGTAGAAAAACAAGAGATTGAGATTTGACCATCAACTCAGCGTGGATCATAATGATACAAATACTTTAACACTAAATGCAACAGCTGGGTGCATTACTTATATGTCCTTTATATGTACCCAGCCACAAATGTTGATACACATTGATAGTTGTCTTTTGGCAACAATAAACAAAATGTCCATGTCTATGCAATGAGGGAACAGCTCCATTAGGAAATTTCATGATTATTAAGATAAAAAATAACAAAAAAGACATTTATTTTTCAGGATAAACATAAACAGTTAAGCTGGGCTGCAGCAGAATAGTCTCTAAGGCACTCTGTGCTTTCACCTCATCTACATAGCCAGAGGCTGATTTCATTCACTGTGACTTGCAGGAAAAAACAGTGAGTGTCACTTAACAGTAATGGATATTTGAAACTACTTAAGCCTTTAATGCTTTTTTCTTCTCATAGGTACAAAATTAATTTATTTTCATGGGAAGGCAGTGATATGTAAGTCAGGTTTTGAGAAATGTTACCAGGATGTAACAAGCTGAAATGAAAAATAGAATGTTTTATATAGTGTGGAAGTAACAATACTACTACTGCTATTATCAATGTTGTTGTTGTTTTCGTTATTATTATTATTATTATTATCCTGGATATTTGGAACGGAGATAAATTCAGTCATTAAAATAATTTTTTTGCCAGTGTAAGAGTCTGAGTTATGTTTGACAGAGGATATTGTGAAAGAGTCAGGAGGATGGGACTTTTATTCATTTCTGAAGAGCATTTAAATTTTGTTTTTTACAAGGTTCAAAAGACTATTTATACAGAGAAAAACAAACAAAGCAATGTGTTATTAAAAGGGAGAAGCAGAAAGAATAACTGAATTCGGCAAATTTTAAACCTCACTGTAATCCTGCACATTAAAGAACTCCCTGTTTGCTGGATGGCCTGTGAAGATGACAATAAATGCAACTGCAGACCAAGATCTTATTAACCACAGGCAAAGCAACTGCAGATACAATGCCTATAGTAACTGCTCACTGTGCACAGCTGTCAGGAGATATAAACATGAGATAAACTGAGTGTGAGAGGAATGGCAGGACCTTGATAGCAGTGAGTCAGCTTGTCAGTCAGCTGTGATTCCTCCATAACCACAGCTCTTGGGTGCTGGATTGCCCAGGTGGTGCTTGCTGTAGCTCTTAGGTTCTCCTGTGGGAGCCCTCAGGAGAATGATGGTAATGCCTGCAGAAAAGCATCCCCTAATATATTGGGAAAGGTAATGTTTGAATGGCATATTCTTTCCATGATCCTGCTGCTGCATCATGCATAGAATCCATGGAATATAAAAATGGTTGAAATGGTTAGCTCATGATCTCAGTGGAAAATCTGTCTCTACCAGTTCTCATTCAGTCATTAATTGGAAGCAGTAACCTTATTTATTTACAAGATATGACAGTTTTGTTTTCATATGAAATCTTTAAATCCAAAGTTTCCTTAAAACCGTTCTCTAGATTTAGAAATTTATGTGTGATGCAGAATGAAATCACTTGTTTGTCACAATATGAGACAAGCTGGCTGATATTAGTGTTCCCTTTGACCTTTATGATAGCATGCTTCATGCCCTGAAGGGAAAAGAAAGACTACCAGCAGGGTTTTTTTTTCATCTGAAATGATGTGAGTCAGTAGAGCATGTGTGGTATTCCCAGAAAGTACTGGCAGCAGAAGATCAGGTTTCCAGGAATTGTACTGCTTAGAGCACAAGGCTACAGGTTTTCTGTTGTAAGGCCATTTCATAAAGTTAAAGGTGTAATTTCTTTAAATCATATGAAGCTCAATAGGTTCAAAAATATATAAAAAACTATATACAGTTGAGGGCAACATGGCATTCCCTGGTGCAGGGCCTCTGGGCAATGTTGTCTTCTAGGAAAGACCTAGAAAATCAAAATTCCCCCAAATCATCACCCAGTGTCACTGTATCAAGAAAAGAAATCATTTAGCTCAGCGCATCTCAACTAAAAACACTTAGTAGATCTCCTTCTTTGGAAAATACTTTTTGCTGGTTAATGAGATCTTAGGCTATACGTCGACAGCACTTAATATAAATATATCTACCTCTTTCAGGATACAGAACAAGGTCCAGGACTTTAAGTTTTCTGCCATGGACAAGTCTAAACAAGCCACAGCAGAGTTATGAGGACACTGTGACACTGAAATCTCAGCATGGGTGAAAATCAAGCTTAAACAGATTTATCCACAGGATTGTTTCAGTGCATGTCTTCAGAATCGGGGTAGGCATTGGCTGTACAAAGTGTATTCAGGGCTTTGCTTACTTTTAGCAGCTCCAATATAAATGATTTGTTGTGAGGAAACATGTATTTGATTGCCATGTCTCATCCCATAAGCTAGTGTTCCTTCCTTCCAAAATTTCTGGTTGCACCCCTGACCTCATAATCTTTAATTTAATCTTGCTTCTCTTCAGTTTTCAATATGCTACTCTCTCAGTGTACGGCATCCTCACCCTCCTCTGCAACTTCTTAATTCAGATCATAAGAAAATATTGTTCACCTTTTAAAATTAATGAATGACTAAGCATTACCAAAACTTTCATTAACTTGAGTAAGAGCAGGATGTCTTAGGCAGTATCCATACACATGCAATTTTCTAGACTATCCACAAGGAATGCCTTGTGTTTTATAAACTCATTTTCCCCTTCTCTCTCCAGAATAAGCAGAATGGGTGTTGGGAAATATTTGACATCTTTTCCTCACTGATTTGTCTCCATTATGATGCAATAGTGACCTTGAGTGACAGTTTGAAACTATACCTCATTTCTCCTCTCAAAAGAAGCATGCCTTTCCTCTCTGCTTTCTTAAATGAACAAACGCTGGACATACCATGTTAAAAAAATTAAAAAGTTTATATTTGGGTAGCATTACTTAAATATTCATAATGGTTCTGTGTCATTCAACACTCTCTGTCACCAATCTCTTAGTCATATATGATATAGCTTAGGACACCAAGCCTTTGGAATCAGTTCATTTATGCAAAGATTTTTGTTTTACCAATAACTATTATGCAGAAATCTGTACTTCCTAATACGTTTAACTCCCAAATTAACTTTTTTCATGCCTTCACGCCTTCTCTGGGATATAACTGGCCTTGGTATAAATGTCACTTTCAGAGAAATGTTTATCAGTTCTTCATTCTTTCTTCATCTTTGTCAAAATTTCCTTTCATGTGATAATGGTCATGTGACATCTACTGATTGTAGTCAGGAGAAAAGATGATTAAGCCCCAGGGTTGTGAAATGTGAAACTTTAAAGAATTACATTTCTCATTTCCAAAAACATATTCACACTAAAATTAAATTATATACACCCTAAAATAAATTTTTATCATAGAAGAGAAAAAATTCAAATATGCTATTTATTTCCATAGGTTTCCTTTCCATTCTTTATATTAATATGTTGCCAAGAGAAAAAATAAATGGTATAATTATTTCCTCCATTTAAAAAAGTACATTGTGGAAAATACATTGTTATCTACAAGTTTCCAACATCACTGACTTAATATATATAAAATCTCAGCACAGTCCACACGCCACAGCTGACATTACAGTTTTACTCAGGTCCTGATACCAGCTTATCATAAAAGCAGAAATTAGTAGGGAAAATAGCCGGGATCAGTATAATTTCTATTTTTACCTGAGTGTGATTACATTAAATTTACCCTTCCTGTGTGCTGCAAAGTGGAACGAACCAACATTACTGACTTTGCAAACTGTGCCTTTGTTTTCTTTGCCTTTTAGATTATTTTCTGGTAGGAATGAAGATATCAGGAAGAGGTTCCTCACCCTCAGGCAGAGAAGAGGTTCCCTGGGGAAGTGGTCACGGCAGTAAGACTGTCAGAGTTCAGGCAGTGTTTGGACAAAGCTCGCAGGCACATGGTTTGATGCCCAGGGTGTCCTGTGCAGGGCCAGGAACTGGACTTTGAGGATCCTTCTGGGTGCCTCCCAGCTCAGTGTATCCTATTATTCCAGTCCTCCCTTCTGGGAAACGATTGAATGGTTGAAGAGGCCATACCAGGCCTGGATGGGAACAGGCTGAACTAAAAATGACAGCCATACTCTTGAGCAAGGTTGTGACTCAAACATCTCCCTGCGTCCCCTTGTCTGACAAACCCGGCAGAAACGCATCACTGTGCAAAGGCAGGCTGAAGGCGTCACCATCTGAGCACCATTTGTGCTCTCTGTGTAAGATAAAAGCATGAGGTGTACATTTCCTACAACCCTCTTCTGTTCTGAGGGGCACTTTGGACACAGCTTTGTCCTCTGTGTGTCTCTTTCCATTTGGGCTCTACACAGGCACTAGCAATAGCCCTGGCCTGGGGGTCAGAGCCCACACTGCAGTTCACAGCCTCCTGCAGGGAGTTAGCCCAGGGCCTTTAGGTTCGATCGTCTCTAGATTCCTTGTTCTTTTCAGCCATTTCCTTGAAGATCTTCTGGATCAGACAGAAAACCAGAGAGTCTAGGAAAACAAGTTATTAAATCAATTTTTTTTTAATGCAGTCAATAGTTTGAGTGAAAATGCTTTTTTTTCTTTTCCTGTATTCCACCAGATTCCTGGCTATTACAGAAAGAATAGAATGCCTACCTAAAATTCAAATCATAACACAAGTATCTTGGTGGGCAGGATAGATTTGAGTGCATTTTATGTGAGTACTTAATGCAGTCCTGTGCTGTTCTTCCTTAACATATGCTGGATAAAATACAAAAAAGGCCTATCTCCAAGGTGTTAAAATGAAATCAATTCTTAGTGCTACTGTTTGTAACAGGAACCAAATTTTAGTTTCCTAAGATGAATGCCTCTCAAAAACTTACTCAACCATGACTAGAAAACAAGGTCATTTTTTATGCTGCTTTAATGCTGATTTTGAATGGTACTATTGCTTTCAAGCTACAGGAGACAAACCTTCACGCTTTGTTTCTGATGTTGGAAGGTTTGAAGGTACAAATTACCTCCCTTACATATTTAGTGAAAAAATTTTTCTTTGGCTGAAAAAACGATAGAGGTGAATTTGAGAGACATCTATTTAACAGTTATTGACACAAAATAATTATTATTCAACATATTTTAAAAATGTTCATATGCCAATGTTTTCATTCTTAAAAACGAAAATAGGAAACTTCAAATGTAAATCCAAAATTTAACTGGGGAGAACTTTCCAAGCAAAATTTCTATTCCAATATGGAAAATACACATTTTCTTTAAAACAATTAATTTATGATAGTAGCATCCCATCAAGAGTAAACAGAAATGTTAAGCTAGCATTTAGTCTTGATTCGTAAAGCTGAACATGACAATTCATTAAATTACTTGTGTGTAATTCAGATTTAATTAGTCACAGACATAATACTTTAGGCCTTCATCTGACTTCAACATTTGGGACACTTAGCACAGGTTGTCCATCTCAGCTCCTTTGCCATTCTGTAGAGTGGTGTTGAAAGCACATACATTTTTTTGCAAGAAAACAGAGAATCTACTTTATGTTTCCAACCACTAGAATTTCTTATGGATTTCAGAGGGTCTGAATCAACACCTAAATTTACATGATGGATTTTTTCCCCTTTTTCTTGGATAATTTATCCAAATAACCAATATTGAATTCCAAGGGGGTAGGTAAAATTAACTTTCATTTTCATGAGTGATTGTACTGGTGAGCTTAGGGCTTCAAAAATTTCCAGATGTAACCAGGGAATAATTACCTCGTGTTCTAACAGTAAGGAATTCTTCAGCTTCACAGTCAGAAGTTGTAATGTTTCCAAAACACCTTTACCTCTTTTCAGAAATGCAGCTTTTACTGTGTCCAAACATATAAAGTCATAAGGAAACCACGTTGCAATAATGTCAGACAGATGAACTCCTCCCAGGTGGCCTGGATAGACACTTTCAAATTCTGCAGCAGCCAAAGCGAGCTAACAGGATCCTGTGTCTCAAAGCCTGAGATCGAAACTGGTGCAATTTTTAAAGTACCATTGACAAGAAAAGGCTAAATATTGAACTATAAACACTGGGAAAATTCAGAAATAACTAAGAAATCAAAATGAAATTCACACGTACTTATTGCCATCACAAATAAGGAAAAGAGACCATGCTATGCCTATTGCTTGCTATTGCAACCATTATTATTAGATTCTGAATTGCTACTAGATTCTAAAGTCTTTGGACAACATTTTTCCTCTTTCTCTATTATTTTACCTTTAGTTTTTACTTATTATCCTCTCAGACTTGTACTGACATTCCCCAGAACAGGAAGAATAAAATATCAGGAGCAAGCCCTTGCTTCCTAAGCTTGAAGAGAAACCTTAAGTCCATGTGTTTGTTTAACAATTGTTAAACACAGAACACTTTTACTCTGAAAAATGAACTAAACCTTCAAATCCAGATGTTTGTCAGTATCTGTTTCTCTTTAATATTAGTTTAATACCCAAAGACTCAGCAGGCATTTAACAAGATTTCATTGCTCCCAGCAGTTGAAACCTTCTTTGCAAATTACTCCACTGAGGCAGAACGGCATTTGCCCTGTAGCTACAGGCTCCTGACAAAATCACAGAATCAACTAGGCTGGAAAAGACCTTTGAGAGCATCAAGTCCAACCTAACAACACCACGTCAACTAGACCACGGCACTGAGTGTCACATCCAGTCTTTTCTTAAACACCTCCGGGGTTGGTTTCTTATATCACCTCCCTGGGCAGCCCATTCCAATGTCTAATCACCCTTACTGTGAAGAACTTCTTCCTAAAGTACAACTTAAACCCCCCTGGCACAGCTTAACACTGTGTCCTCTTGTCCTGTTCCTGGTTTTCTGGGAGAAGAGGCCTACCCCTACCTGGCTACAGCCTCTTTAAGTGCAATTGTAGGGAGAAATAGGATCTTCCCTGAGCCTCCCTCTCTTCAGTCTAAAGAATCCCAGCTCCCTCAGTTGCTCCTCATAGGGTTTGTGTTCTGGACCCTTCACCAGCCTTGCAGTCCTTCTCTGGACATTCTCCAGCATCTCAACATCCTTCCTAAGTTGAGGGGCCCAGAATGGGATACAGTACTCAAGGTGTGCCCTAACCAATGCTGAGCACACAGGAAGAATCACTTCTCTGGTCCTGCTGGCCACACTGTTCCTGACACAGGCCAGGATGCCATTGGCTTTCTTGGCCATGTGGGCACGCTGCTGGCTCATGTTCTGCATGCTGTCAATCAGTTCCCCATGGTCCCTTTCTGCCCCTTGCTGCCCACTCTGTACCCAGACTGTAGCACTGCAGGGGATTGTTGTGGCCAAAGTGCAGGACTTGGCATTGCTGGGTTCAGCCCGTCTATCCAGCCTGCCCAGATCCCTCTGCAGAGCCCTCCTACCCTCCAGCAGACCAACACTCCCCCCAAGTTGGTGTCATCTGCAAATCTGCTAAGGGTAGACTCAATCCCCTCATCCAGATTATCAATAAAGGTATTAAACAGAACTGGCACCAGCACAGATCCCTGGGGGATGTCACTGGTGACTGGCTGCCAGCTGGATGTGGCACCATTCGCCACCACTCTGGGCTCGGCTCCCCAGCCAGTTCTTAGCCCAGCAAAGGGTGCACCTGAGCAAGCTATGTGTGGGCTGACAGCTTTTCCAGCTGTGCTCTTTGGGGGATGGCCTCAAAGGCTTTGCTGAAGCCCAGGCAGACAGGGTCCCCCTCACCCACCAGGCAGACCACCTGGTGACGAAAGGAGATCAGGCTGGTCAGTCAGAAACATGTCTGCAGTGACTTGGATCTGAAAGCTGGGCAGCACGGGGCAGGTAGCTGCTGGGAAACCCTTCCCTTGCTGGATCTGAGTCACTTCTCAGCATGTCCCAACACAAATCCATGTAGTTCCTTTCTGAACAGCAGGCAGCACAGCTCAAAGCAAGCCGTACATACTTTGCTAAAGCAAAAAGTCTTCTGGATAGTCATTAACTTACCTTTGTTTGACAGTGAACACTGAGCTTTCTGCTGTATTAAATAATCAATATACTTACAAGCACAGTGGTCATTTTTGCATGCTGTCCTCTCCAGTTCACAGATTTCTATGTATTGCTGTGCTTCTGTAGCATTTTGCCACACTTCTGATCAGACACTGCTATCCCCAGAGCATGCTCTCTTGTCCTCCCTAGCAGAGGACAGAGCCCTGCTCTGAGAGTGCTCACACAGCTTGCACATCTCTGCACTGCACAGACTTGGTCTCACCCACATCACCACTGCCATACACCAAAATCCAAGAACAGGGTCTCTATCACTGCAGCACAGTTGCAGCTCTGCCTCATTCTCTGAAACAATTCCCAGGTCTGTTCAGATTACAATCATATCCCTGCCAAGCTGAATCAGCTAATCAATCCCCAGCACAGAGATAGCTGAGGCACTGACTGCACTCCTGTATCCAGGAAGCTCTCTGTACCTACTGCCAGCTCTAGAGAAGCACAGTCTGTACTTTCATTAATTTCCTGAGTTCCTATTGCCAACTTCAATGTCTTGCAAAAGCACAAGGCAACCTTAAAATCGAATTGAAAAGGTGGGGATTTTTGTAATGTATTACTGAGCTATTCCTCAGTGTGGAGGATGGCAGGATTGAAACTTATTTAAAATAAAAGTGTCAAGGTTTTTCAGCTGGAGAGGTTAAATATGCAGTGCACACAACTGCAAGGGCAGAAGAAGGACTGATTTCTTTGGGATGCATGTCCTATGATTTCAGTGGGATTTGTGAGCAGTCACTCCATGTATCTGAAAAATATTAAGCCTTCTAAAAGAGTACAAACTGCTTTCTGATCCTACAGCTGATGTATTGTATCCTCCTTTTTTTTTCCCTCAGCCAGGAAAAAGGGACTTCTCCCCCTTTTCTGCTTGAGCAGAGAAAGGATCAAGCCTTCAAAACCTGCTTGTGACTGACACGGAATATGACACAAGGTCTGTCCCCCCGCAGCTTCTGCCCTACTGGAATGCCCTTTGCAGAAGGTACTGGAAGAGAGGAGAAAGCTGCACGCAGGATTCTGCTCTGCTGAGCCCTGGCACTTTATCTCAGATCACAGCCTCCGTATCACAGGAGCTGCTTCCCAAGCTTTTGGCCTCTTGACAAGTCCTATTCTGTAATATACACTAAATGAGTGCAGGTTTCCTGATAGTAACAGCCTTTTCTAGGAATTAGGGCTGAGGCTATCAAAGTTATAATTCTTCACTGAGAGAAATTTGATAAGAATAATATTTTGGTCAGGTCTGGTCAGACCTGATTTGCAGTCATGAGTGCTGCAGGCAAAAATCAATTTAGATAATCTAACTCACCAGCAATGAAACTTGAGACTACATGGAAGCTAAATCTAGTCTTGTAGACCAAAATACAAGATTATGTGTCTATGTGCGCATCACTATATGTGATATACAAGCTGTTTCTGTTTAGTTGACTTAAATTTAACCCCCATTTAGATGTATTTTTATGCTTTTGAAATAATTTAATCAAACTAAACCCAGGCCACAGCAATCTGTCTTGTGATAGGATTTTTTTTTTCTAACACTGTTCTCCCTTTAAATGTGAGAAAAAATATTTGTGAGTGATGAAATCTTTTAAAAAATTATAATCTTTTAAAAAGAGATTACTTAAAATGTAAGTTACAAAATTATCCAAGTCACTTCCTTCTGTGTACATCATTTTCCCCATCCATAAAAGAACACTGTCTTCCCTAGTGAAACATTTTGAAATCCAAGAGAAAAAAATCTCTAGCAGTAAAGGTACTGCCATCAACTCTCTTTCTAGTTTTGTCAAAAAACACTTTATTCAGCAGATGGGATTTTTCAGAAGCATAATATTTTATCCTAGTGGAGAAACATATAATTGTAGAATGGCACGGTTTGGAAGGAACCTTAAATATCTTTGAGTTCAAAATCCCTGTCACGGACAGGGACATTTTTCAGTAGATCAGATTGCTCAAAGACCCATCCACCTTGAACACTTGTAGGGACTGGACATCTAGAGCTTCTCTGGGCAGCCTGTTCCAGTGCCTCATCATCCTTACAGTAAAAAATTTCTCCCTAATATCTAATCTAAATCTGCCCTCTTTCAGTTTAAAGTCATTACCCCTTGTCCTATCACTACATTTCACCGTAAAAAGTCCTCTCCAATTCTCTTGCAGGCTCCCTTTTAGGTACTGGAAGGTAACTTTAGTTACTTAGGTTACTTTAGGTACTAAGGTGTCCCTGGAGCCCTCTCTTCTCCAGGCTGAACAACCTCAACTCTCTTAGGCTGCCTCCATAGGAGAGCTGCTCCAGCCCTCTGATCCTCTTCCTAGGCCTCCTCTGGACTTGCTCCAGCAGATCTCCAACCAGACAGGTTGCTCAGATCCCTGTCCAGCTTGACCTGAAATGGTCAGGGATAGGGGAGTCATACTGTAAATTGCCATCAAAACAAAGTTAGGCAAAACACTGGAGTACAGAAGAATACCACACCTTCCTACAGAAGAATTTCCACACCTTCCTTCAAAATCTGAAAATCAGACTTTGAATACCTGGCTATAAAAAAATTAAAGAAATTATTATCTTAATTACAGCCACCATATTCTCATGTATTTTGATGACTTAAAGGACTTCCTGCATTTGCACTCTTGCAATTTTTTAGATATTTTCCCATTATTGCTTCTCCAAATGGCAGTCATGAGTCAGACGTTATTTCAGAATAAAGTTGGGAACTTTGAACACAGAGAGTGCCTGGAAACAAGGGACTTCCGAAGCACAGAGGCCATATCAACTGGAGTTGCTGTTTTTTCCTTGCCAGCCCCACTGCTGTGTGTGAATTCCCACCCAGACCTAGATCAGCAGTCAGATTTGATGCCATGGATACATAGATATTAATAGAAGTAGGTATAAGAAAACCCATGGAAACAAACATCCACTACAATAGAGGTGATGAGTTCCTGCAGTTTAACAAGTCACACAGAGTTCACCAAGTGAAGAAAAAAAAGTGTGTGTGAAACTGGTTCCAGCTAGTGAGCATACAGCCATGGTGTAATACCTGCTTGAATTCTGAACATTAGCATTCATATTTTGAGGATATCAGTCTCCACTGTGCATAAACTGTTTTAAACCCACTTATGCAAATATTAACTTCTCTTTCCAGTTGTTGTAGGCATCACAGTCCTGTATGTGTCCTGCAAATGTGTCTTTGGTAAATCTGATCATTGCCACGATCTACAAACATGCTTTTGTGGTGCATGTCATCTGATTATGAGCTCTGTGGACATGATGGCAGTGTTGCCCTGCCTCTGAGAAGAGGAGAGGCACATCTGAAACAGTTGTAAAAGGCAACATGAGCTTGAATCCTATGTGGAACAGTGATTAGGGGGAAAACCCTTCATTCTCAATCAGAAGGAGGAAATAAGAAAATGAAAAAGAACTTATATGAGCAACTTTATATGAGATTTATGGTGCTACCTGTACTTGTCAGGGGTCTTTCTATTCTAGTATGATACACTAAATATAGCATTTCATTTCATGCACTTGCCCTTTGTCTCAAGGGCAAGGGTTTTTCCTGAGTAATAATACCCTGGTTACAGCTCAATTAGTTCTTCTGACAGATTGTTAATTTTTTTTTCTTAGGGCATTAGGGAGGAGAGGATGGCAGACAGAAACATTTCTATCAATTTCATCTTTCCTCTGAAACCTTGATAACTCAACAAAGTTGAAAGAAAACAAGATATGAAAAACTGACCTTTATTTGTGTAGTAAAAGGTGAGAATATGGCAAAATTCAGTGGGTTTTTACACAGTGAGGTCACCCCTGCCTAGGTCTGGTGTTTAGCTTTTGCTGCTGTAATTTATTTATAAGCTGTATTAAATATTTGTAAAGCTTGCTTCTGGTGTTGTGCTTCAAGGCAATAAAGAGAGAAAATGTTTACTCCTCTCATGATTTACCATGAGTGCTGTTTATTTAATTTGAGAAGAGCTTCATTCCCCACGTTTCAGTTGTTTGACTTACAACAGCAGTTTCACAGCTGAAACAATTCTACTGGAGTGGTATATTTTGCTAAAATAAGTGATTGCGAATACATAATCTTAGAAATTAGTCCCAAGGCATCTGAAAAGGAGTAATTCAAATGCTTCTGAGCCTTAAGCTTTTCAAATCTCCTGGATAGTTAGGTGAACGGCTTTGATATACAGAAATCCTCCCCCACTTACAATCATGGATCCCCATTCCACCTAATCACCACCTGAGCCCCTCCCCACCCTCTTCCACCTCCCTCCCTCCCTCCCTGCCTAAGCACCATCCTCTGTTTGCTATTTCTGTGCTTTACCATTGCACAGTTTTGCTGCTCAGAAGAACACTGACAGGGGTTTGATGCCTGAACAGCCAGCTTGCTCTGTCACTCATTTTCAGGACACTCTCCAGAGCACATGTTGTTTAGAAGAGTCCTTTTCTTACCAGTCCAGCATTCTCCCAGTACTAGTTAACCCACCAGGCACAAAAACACGGTGTGATTTGGTTAATGCCAGAGTACTCAGGCTTATCCTGACAGCTTGGAGGATTTGCTTGGACAGTTGTCACTCATGAGGGTCATGTCTTTCTGTGAAGACCACTGCCATCTTTGCCCCGCAGCTGCAGCTCTCAGCATCCTTTGTTTTGCAGAGGCAGCCCCAGTCTCAGGCACTGGGCACCTCCCTGGGGACTAAGATGTGGGCCCACAGGTGGGCCAGACTTGGGCAGGACAGGGCTGTGGGGAGCTGGAGTCCAAGACTGCTTCACTGTTTCTGGGGCAGGTGCCTCAGAACTGGAGATAATTCCAGGGGGCTGACAGAGTGCTGGGTTGTGGGCAGCTGGGGGAAGCCCTGAGAGGCTGTGCACAGACAGGAGCACCTGCAAATGCCCTCAGAGTCCTGGCAGATGGACTTTGCTTTGAGATTGTCTCAGAGTTAAGTACTCCTGAAAGAAGACCTGCCTCCAACAGCTCACATCAGCAATATGGGCACAACAGTATTTGCATTTTTGAGGCTAGAGCAGTACCAGCTCTGAAGCAAACACAGAAACAGTCCTAGTCACTCCTTTTCATGCCCAAAAGCAGCTGCATGTAGAAGATCCCAAAAGTAAAGGCTCTCTGAAGACAGTGTGACAATCCCTGCCCACCAGGGTCCTGCTTTGGCACTTTCTGGCCAAGGTGAGTTTTGTCAGGCCTTGGAGATGGCCATGCACGCACACAAGAGCTCAGAGTTTGAGTGCAGACAGCCAGAGTGTCTGCCCTTGGGGATGGAGCCTTAAGCAGGAGTTTGAGCTTAGAGCCCTGGCTTGGGCTTGGGGCCATCCCTCCTACAAACACACAACAGTTTCAAGGAATGAAAATCCAGAAGGTGGATTGTGGTATTTTTCCATCTTGACCTATCAGGAAAAGGTTTGTGCAATTAGAAATGCTGTGAAATGTGATTTTTTTCATAGACCACAGCATCCTGTGAGACTAATTAGCAAAAGACAGAAGTCTTCCTAAAGATTAAGCCAAAAAGCCAAAAAGTTCTCCTTTTCTCTGCTTATTTGCAGTGATTCAACTAGAAATTTATCAAATGGAAGGAAAATAGATTAAGGTGAGGCTGATTCAGGTACTACATGAAACACTGTTAGTGGTAAGTTTGTAGCTAATACTGTAGGTTATCTTAGCTTTATTGTCTTGAGTCTTTTTCATTCCCTGTATACATGCCTGGAAACATGCCTTTCAAGCCATACTCAGTGCAGCTGCCAGATGAGACCAATATCTACCCTAGGCTTAACTTGGCATTACATATTTCTCTTGAGGGGTCTGAAAATATTACCCCCCCCCCCCCAACGCCCCTGTCCCA